>JAVTVY010032020.1:0-13557 GCA_036873755.1 Hanleya hanleyi | reverse complement strand
CTAGTGTATGCAGACATATTGTCTGGAAGTTTGAAACCATTTTGTATGTTGAGCTCAGGTATAACAAAAGCTGATCCTGTGTTATTACTTGTGTTTTTCGATCCGTCTGTATAGATTTTTAAGTAGTTTTCCAGTTTTGGTTGATATATTCAAGAGTGGTGGCTCTTATAAAGTCTGGGTTGTCCTTCTTTGTGAGGTAGTCCTGAATACTTGTATCCACGTGGGGCGACTCTAATTTCCAGGGGGGTCTAGTGATCTTGTCTGTGTCGCAGATGTGCGCGATGGGTATTTCATGCTCTTGGAATAGGTTATTTACGGTGTAGCCGAGGGGGGCGGAGTCTTTTTCCCAGTTTTTCTTTAAATATTCATATTCACTTTTATCTTCAAAATTTTTGTGGCATGGGTGATTTTCGCCCTTAGCTCTAGTTTTTCCTGCATATTTCAGGGACAGTTCCTCTCGTCTTAAATGTAAGGGTTTCTCATTGGTTTCTATTTGAAGACTACATAGCGCGGCTCCCTTGAAGGCTCCAGTAGCTATTTTTAGAGCAGAATATTGAATGCTGTCTATTCTTTTTAGTTGTGTCTTACATGCTGATTGGTAGGCGATGGACCCGTAATCTATTTTTGACCTAATGAGCGTTTGGTATAATTTCATCAAACTATATTTACTGGCTCCCCAGTTTGTCCCAGACACACACCTCATGAGGTTCAGGTCTTTATTGCACCGAAGAACTAGTTGATCGATGTGGTCTTTCCAGGTGAGTTTTCTGTCAAAGATCATACCAAGATATTTAACACTATTTTTGAATTCAATTTTCTGACCTCCTAGTGTTAGTTTAACGTCAATGTGTTTATTGTTTGAGAATATAATACCCGTTGTTTTGAGAGCGGAAGATTTGAAGCCCCATTTATCCGCCCAGCCGCTAATTGTATCTAGTGTTTTTTGCATTATACCTGTAAGTTTTTTGATGGAACGTGCGGTTTTCCAGAGGGCAGAATCGTCAGCAAATAGGGACTGTTCTACTTCTGGATGTTTCGTGTCAATTTCATCGGCTAGGCCATTGATGAGGATGTTGAAGAGGGTGGGGCTAATGACGCTTCCCTGAGGGGTACCGTTGTCTAGTTGATGGTCGGTGGATAGCGTGTTTCCTAGGCGAACTTTAAAATTTCTGTTGTTTAGGAAGTTTTTTATCCAGTGTTGCATTCTTCCCTTAATCCCAAGTTTGCTTAATTGAATAATTATGCCGTCCTGCCATACAAGGTCAAATGCTTTTTCTATGTCTAGGAAGATACCTAGTCTGTACTGATGTTTGGCATTCCCCTTTTTTATCGAGTGTTGTAATCTGGTTATATGGTCTAATGTACTTCTGTTCTTACGAAAGCCGCTTTGGGTTTTGTTTAATAAGTTGTTGTTTTCCATATGAAATTCCAGTCTATTCTTTACCATAGTTTCCATTATTTTGCATAGATTTGAAGTGAGAGAAATTGGGCGGTAAGAGTTGCTGTCTGATGGATCTTTACCTGGTTTAGGGATTGGGATAACGATAGATGTTTTCCATTTACTTGGAAGTTGTTTGGTCTGCCAGCTGACATTAATTAGTTTCAAAATTAGTTTCTGTGCTTTATTTGGTAGGTGTTTAAGGATCGTGTATCCTAGTTTGTCTTCACCAGGTGAGCTCTCTTTTTACCTGCGGCACGCAGGTCTACGGGAGGCTCACGTTGTTCTTGTTGTTCTTGTTGTTCTTCTTCTGACTTTTTGAAATGCGCATGCGCTAAGAGAGTGTGATCTCTGCCACACTGTTCTTTTCAACCTCCAATCTCACATGACAACACTGCATTCAAGCGCGTTTGAATTCATTTGCAACTATATTCGGTGGAATGAATTATTGCTTCGTTAATTTCCGGATTGGATTTATTATATATGAGAATAGTGTGAATAACGTCAAAGGACCTACGAAGTAGGGTAGGCATTAGGACTCCGACACGCACTGGACTCTTGGACCCCAGTTGAAATCCTGCCAATATTAAGATGGGCACGGCCCAAGTTAGAATCACCAGTGATTTTAATCAAAAATCAACAGAAATTTTCATCAAAAGTAGGTCCACTCGAAACATGCTGGCAACAGTCCCCTAATGCACCTTCATGCCCAGTGTGAATAACGTCACAGGACATAAGAAGTAGGATAGGCATTAGGACTCCTACGCACGCTGAACTCGTGGACCCCCAGTTGAAATCCTGCCTATATTAAGATAGGCACGGCTCAAGTTAGTTTCACCAGTGATTTTAATTAAAAATCAACAGAAATTTTCATCAAAAGTAGGTCAGCCCGAAACATGCTGGTAACAGTCCCCTAATGTACCTTCATGCCAAAAATCAAGGTTCTAATATCAACGGTAACACTCAGATATAACATATCTCTCAGATATAACATATATATAAATATTAATATTCATGTCCCTGTTCAATTGTTTCTCTTGTTGTATTCCTCTTAAAATTTTGTACTCTGCCTTTGACTGGTGTTTGTACAACAAAATATTGAATCTTGAATGCTTATTTTGCCGACGAAAGGATTCAGATGGACTCACTCATTACCGGACAATTTCAAATGGTAGCCCACTTGGAAGAGACAGAAATGACTATGTAGTATTTAATGAGTTAGACACCCCTGTGCGCGAACAATACCTCGCAGTCGTGCAGTTATATTGTGCACTTTCGGTTACAAGCATGACATTTGGCAAATAGCTATTTTGAATGATTCTCTTTCGGAACACAGCCTCTCTATCCTCATTCTGGCAAGCCAGTGCCTTGATTCGCTGGTATTGATGTTCCCGTCCTCTTCCGCACTCACAATCCCTTTAGAATAGCATAAATCACTTCCGTAAATTCAATATCAGCAGACAATGCGCAGAAACATATTACATTTGACATCATTCTCTCAAGTCAGAGCCCATTTCTGCTAGAATTTACTGGTTCTATACAAAATTCTATACGTTACTTTGTCAATCAGTTTTACGTATGGAATTACGTCATATATAGCAGATACTGGCCATAAAAACGATCTAGTTGACCTCGTGGCCAAAAGCTAGGGCCTTTGTTTTCCTGGAGGGGTTTTTGAGTTTGATTTTGATACTTAGATACCTTTCACATTGACTTCGCACTTGAATCACCTTCGGAATGACTTAGTGACAAACATATTCGCGAATTGAGTATAGGAAGATATCCATAGATACTGACTAGAAATGTTTCTTGTTTGCAGAATTTGATTTTAAAGAAAAGAAATTCATAAAATTAGCAACCTTCGAAAAGGCTTGGCCGAAAATGTCAGATGAGATGATATTTCTTAAGAATGAAATAGTTAATCATTTATATAGAAGAAGCAAACCATGTCTTGGTATTGACTTGCTGCGTGGAAAATAGTGGCAAGGAATTTAGTTCGCAGATCATAACGAACGTAAATGCAGAAACCTAATTAATTATTTTAATCGAATATCAAGACTGTAACAGGCCTCAGTTTGAATAGTGAAAAAGTGTCATTATGCCTCTTGGACAGTTCGATAAAGCCTCAAATCCCATTCCGTAGTTTCACAGATCGAGGTGATAGATCTGATACTAAATTTATTGAAAAATAACTTTGAAGGAAATATAAATTTTTCATTTTGATCGGCAAATTAAGCGAGAAGGGAGACTGAAGAGCGCAGATTTTCGCGCTATGACTAAATCCTCGAAATTTGCTTGGATTTCCAAATATTTGAAAGCCTTCTTGATTTGCAAAAAGTAACGACTGAACCGAATGTTTTGAAACTTGGCATACACGATACTTGTACCAAAACATTGCCAAAGCGATCATGGTGAGTTCGTCTGTCAAATCGTCGGATTTTGAATGGGGAAAGTGAATATATCTATATGGTATCAGAACTATTACGCAATCCCTACAATTGTGGGTTACAAGTTGAAAATTACTTCCCTCGGCATAAAAACACAGGCAGATGGCGCTTTTTTCTACAATTACCACTACCTCCGCTGATATGTCTTTCACTGTATTATCACCACTGCCGCAGGTTTTGACTACAATGTAGTCATTTCTCACTTGTTTACAGTGTATAGCTTTGCGGTATTCATTAATATTGAAGTCTGCATTGAGATAGTTTTCTAAATGATCGTCCAAATCGTTTTCTATCGTTGTTTCTTCCTTAATTTTTCTGAATTCTGGTTTCAGGTTGCTATCGCTACTGTTTGAAGCGAAAGATTCGGCGAGGTGTTCTGCCTTTTCTTTGTTCGTTTTTTTAGTTTTGTTCAGTACAGGGACTGTGTTCGTTAACTTTCCTTGTATATTTTTTATTTTGTTCCATACTTTTTTTGAATTGGTTTTGGTATCTATAGTGTTGCAAAAGTCTTCCCAGCATTTTGATTTAGCTTCTTTGACACTTTTTTCAGCTATGATTTTGAGTTCCTTGTAGTTCGCGTGATCACTTTGGAGCCTACTTTTTTTGAATTTTCTAAGTGCCTTCTTTTTGGCCGCAATATTCTTTGCACACTCTGGGTTCCACCAGGGTACCGGGTTTTTGTTGTGGCGCTGTTGTGATATCGGAATATATTTTTGTGCTATGTTTAGTAGTAAATTTGTAATGTTTTCATTGAACATTTCTGGATCGGAATTGAATATCTCGTCATGATTTAGGCATTGACAGTCTTTCTGGAAGCTTTTCCAGTCGGCTTTGGAGTACTGAAATTTTGGAGGGGCGTCTGTCCTTTCAGCGTCCGGTTTTATACTAATTTTCGTCAGAATGGCGAAGTGGTCGCTGTCGAGCATGTCAGGAATCACTTCCCCTTCGGATTTAACAGCTAAATCAGGGGAGACAATAGTTAAGTCAATTGCAGATAGTTTACCAGTGTTCATGTCTATTCGCGTCCCGTGGCCATTATTTAAATAGCATAGGTTGTTTTGGTCAAGCCATTTTTCCACTACTTGTCCTTTTTCGTCTGCCTTGATGCAATTGTCGTCCCACATGGGGTTATGACTGTTGTAATCACCGCATATGATGATAGGGGAGTTAAATTTCTTTGTGATGTTGTCCAGTTCTTTTGGGGAGATTTTCTTTAGACTTCCTGGGGCATATAAATTAATGATGTTAATAGGTTTGTTATTGAAGAAGACCTGAATAGCGTGCCATTCGAGATCGTCACTGGTAGGGCTTTTATCTAGTTCGATGTAAATCATATCCTCTTTTATTAATATCAGGTTTCCCCCTAGTGCACCTGTAAGTCTGTCTGATCTATACGACTTATATCCGTTTATTGTAAATTTATTTTTTCCTGGCTTCAGAAATGTTTCCTGAACGCAAATTATATCTGGGTTGATTTCATTTACTAAGACTTTAAGATTGTCCCCGTTTTTCCCGATGCTTCGGGCATTCCATTGGAGTATTGATAATTGATTTTTATTGAATTTTGTATTAGTTATATCCTTAATTTGGAGACTGATGCATTCGCAAGTGGATTATCTTATGTTGTTATGTTGAGGGCCGGGATAGACTTGTCTTAGGGTGTGGATGTTTTCTTATCGTATTATGATTTCATCGGAGCTGAACTCCCAATTAAGGAAATCCCGCGCAATTTTCACTATCATGTCGGTCTTATTAAGCTTGGGTTGCAGGGGGTTAATAATTGAGTTCAACACAATGTTGATAAAGCCCAGCAGGTCTAGCTCGGTTAGGTTCTTTGTCTCTGTTTCTTGTTCATTGTTTTCAGTCTCCATTGTATCGCCTGAGTTTGTGTTCACGGCTGTGACTATTGGCTCAGTTGCCTTTGCTTTGTGTAGAGCGGTGGTCATTTGTATACTGATTTTTCTATTCATTCTGTATTGAATTAAGATTTTTGTTAAAAAGATTTCTGTTTTAATAATATTTTTTTTAATTTTTATTTTTTATTTACATTACGTATTTGTATGTGATAATCAAACAAGAATTTGTGAAAGTGCACATTTGAAATTGTATTATTACTTTTGTTTCAAATTGCATGTGATAATCAAACTTGTAATTGTGATAATGAAAGTGTATATTTGAAATTGTATTTTTTGTATTAAATTTGAATTTGAGTGCTGAAGTCAAAAATAATATTTCTAAACTATCATTTTGTGTTGCCACACATCAAAGGATAGCCAGTTAGAGAACTAGAACATCCAATGTTGTATTTGATATTTGTATTTGAGACTGTATGGAAACTGTCTGGTAACTGTTACCACAAATATAACAACATGAATATGATTTGCTCCTTTGTCATTTTGTTATATGTTATAATGAAGAATGTAGACAATGAACCAAGTGTATAAATGACATATATAATCTTAGTGTCATCCCTCGCTTTCTTTCTATTACATCACATTCCCATGCAGCACTTACGTATAGATGATGCATTTTCGTGCTGCAGCTCCTTTTTCACTCAGCTCATTCATGTAGAACAAGAGCTCCACTTCCATCCTCATAGCTGGGTGACTCTTGTAGGAAAGGAAAATGTTTGGCCTATTTAAAAGAAGGAACACCTTTGAAAGTTATAATGAATATATGAATACATGTCATAAATGTTTATATGACCTGCATACTAGCATTTAGTGCTATGTGTCCAGCGAGAAATGAAGATGGCAACTTCATCAACATGTAGTCTGAATACCAACAGCTAAAAGTTACATGATCACAGCCGCATTATTTCAAACAATTGACTCTATGTTAGTATTCAAAATGTTTTAGGACTAGATTGACTCCCATAAATGTATGTAATAGTATGTTATGTCAGTAACATTCTCATCTTATAGATGTATCATTTGAGGATGCTTAGGACCTCGTACGGTTGCCATGTAATACAGGAATTAGATATCCAGACCTGTTTGGTATTGCTGCTGTTGTTTGCACCATGTCTTTGTCCATCCCAAACTGCTTAAAGATCTCTGCCCTTATCTTCTCAGTACAAGTTGCTGTCAGGAACAACATAGGAGTTTTATCCATCACAGCATGGATCCAGGTTATCTTCAAATAATCTTCTCTGAAAGTTGTGCCCCTGTGAAATCCAGTTTTAGTATAAATTAAAACCTGACATTCAGAAACGTCTACAGTTGAAGAATTATTAGCGGTATTTTTTTTTTTTTGTTCAGTTCAAGCCATTTCTTTGAGCATATTGTTCAAGACGGGGGAAATTGCAAAAAATGATAGTTTGTGTGACATGATTATCTATGATAAAGATACATGTACTGCTTGCTACTGGAGAACTGTGGGCTTGTCATATTCATCAAGTATTAGCCAACATGTTTTTTCATCGGTGTGTTTGTCTATGGATATCTACATGAAAAAAACATCTTGCTTGGCCATCTTAGCATATTGTCTACATGCAATGCATATCAATCTGTTCATTAATGCAACATCTTTCAAAGCTTATCGGTACAACTTCAAAACTTGGTACGGTTATAAAGTTATCCATAGGTACATAAATTTGACATTCATCCCTGATAATGGTAAATCATTGAGGCTGTCCTCATACATCATAACTCCATTAAAATATGTCAAATCTACATGTAAAATTAATTTACTGAATGTAAAAATGTAGACACAGACACACAAGTACTAACCAGGTTACCACACAGTGGACTTCATCAATGGCCACCAAGGACACCATACTTCTAAACTTTCTGCCTCTGATGATCGCACTCCATGTATCAGTATTAATAGCTTCCGGTGAAGCAAAGACCACAGAGTAATCACCCTCTTGAATAACTGTAGGTTTGAAATATAGCTATGATTGAAGAACTGTTGAAAATATGGAAGAAGTAAATATATATGCAAATACTGTGTTAATTAATTCTATATTATAATATCTATTTTTTTTTTTTTGTATTTGTACATCTTCATGACAATTGGATTTGTAAAGAATACTGTTATTCCACACACAAGTTAAATTAGATTACCTTGCTTCGTTTCACTGGTCATCTCCTCCTGTGTCAGTATGGCTGCTGCCTTCACACCTCGCTCATTCAATTTTCCGACCTGATCCATCATCAGACTTCTCAGTGGGGAGATTACCAGGCTCATATACTTCCTGGCAGGTTCTACCTAAATGTCATTTTTAAAGTATGAAATTGGTGAAGTTGTCTCAAATGTGAAACAAATTACAAAAATGTACAGTAAGAATTATAATTTAAAATTATTATCTTAAAGGAATATACAGAAATGCTTTTTTCAACTTTTTTTTTAGTATAAAAATCATTTATTACTTTCTTATTTCATCTCACATTATTTGAGTATTTCGACTTTGAAGACTGATGAATTCCTTCATTCCTGATCAGGAGACGAAAATATAGGCCTATTCAGAATGTTAAGTGCACATTTAAATTCCATTATGCAGTTTCACATTTTATTAAGGAGGATATGGACAACAAAAGGAAATTGGGATTAGGTGAAATTTAAATGATTTGCACATATAATAATATGTACTTATTTAATTGAGCTATGCAGCTGTAAATCGTCGTTTAGATAATAGAACTCCCAATGCAGTGATAAACTGCTCAACATGTACCAATCAATAGAATAAGAAATCGATATAGTGTACATTGTGTCAAATAAATATGAAGGTACATGTGCAACACTCACCAAGTTCAGAATTAGTGGTGGGACAACATAAATGATGGACTTCCCAAATCCAGTCCCCAAAATTCCCATACTGTGTCTACGGTTCACTGCAGCATGAATTAGATCCAGTTGCTCTGGCTTTAAGTCGAAATCAAGTTGGTGTATGAGCTTTAGTTCAGCAAAATTAGGGCAAATGCCTTCCTTGTCCATTGTTCGTCTGTATGACTGTATGGTAGGAATCGTACGCCTGCTCTCTGTTAGTTCTGATCAACCAGTCGGTAACTTCCGTCAGCCTTTACGTAAATTGCCGAGTTTGCAAACGAAGGTCCAAACGCCCGTAGGTAATTTTGTCACTGGTAGTGACGTCACGGTTTTGTGTGCAAGGCCGTTAGCCGATTGAACATGGCGCGTTGAAAGTATAAGTTGTCGACTGGAAAATTCAGAAGGCGATATATGCGTTATTATTTCACAATAGTGCGCAAGATTTTAAAATAGCGCGCAGGAGGGGGTAAAGATTAGATGTACGGCAGTTTCAGAGGTGGGTGATTCGTAATAAAATTATCTAAAACCCTCGCCGGAGGTGACTGGGGCCGTCCTATAGCCATCATACACTTGAGGGCTATATATTATTTAGCTAGGCATTTAGTAAAGATGATCCTTATGTAAAAGCGATTACAGATGGATTGTGAGGGTACCATAATGACAATCTGCAGCCCCAGCGCCGTCCGACCGTTGAATCTGACAGACCCACTGTCCAACCCCACTCGAAAACCACCAGTAACACATAGTTGATTCTGTTGGGTCAATTACCAATATTTTTTTTTTGTTATTTTCGTGTTATTTTGAGGTGCCTTAGCATTTATATTTCGTTTAAAGGTCAACCCAAACGCTCTGAGGTCAAAAATATAAAAAAATAGTCCTTTCGATTCTGAAAATAATGATATTTTGTTCATAATTTTGTGCAGTCTGGTTGGCGAGATATTGCCGTTTGAAAGGTGAAAATCGCTCTCCTGTCAATTCCAGCTGTGACGTCACGGAGGGAAGCCGTCTTGTATTCTCTATGTTAAAGCCGTATACCACAGTCGTAAGTAGCTGCTGATTTCTGGAGATTTTCGGAGTATCGGGGCATGATTTGTTAAATATGCCGCGACGTTGTGTAGTAGGAGGTTGCAGTTTTACTACAGATGACGGTGTTAGTATTCATTTGTGGCCTAAAGACGAGAAAATCGCTGCAAATTGGACGAAATTTGTACGCAACACGAGTGTGGAAAGAGGGCCCGAGCCAGTACTCGTATAATTTGCTCGGCACATTTTGACAGAAATTAGACATCATTCGAGGACATCTACAGCGTAGCAGTTGAATTCGGGTACAAACCAAAACTAAAGAGAACAGCTATTCCAACCATCAAACCTAAGAACAATCAGAATGTGACGGCAAAGAAATCGGACAAGGAGAATCTATCACGGACATCGGCTGAACGAACCTAGCCTGCAAGCGACGCCTAGGGTAGGGAGACGGCTGTACATGCCCTGCTCGCTCTCGCGTGGCATTTGTTGCTTGAGCACCTACAGGTTAGACTGGATGAGTCTCTATTTCATATTATTTAATAATAATAAAATGATCTTTCATAAATATATATACGTTTGATAAGTAAATAAATAAAAAAAACACCAATTGGAGTGAATGGCCGTAGATACAGAAGTGATAATAATACTTTCATAATCCCTTGACATTTGAGATTGTGGGAATATCATTCGATTTCAATTTAATTGAGGTAATTTGTCGAAAATTTAGCCACATATATGCAACTCAGTGTATGTATCCACTACTGAGTTGCACATCCTTACTCCGAGAGACATCAGTAGCGTCATTTTCTTCGTGGCCAAACATGACAAAATGTACAATTGACTATGGCATTTAACGGGCTGTAAACATGTCAAATATACTTCTCTCCCCCGACACAAAGTATCTGGCTCATTCCTGCAGCGCAAGTGCACGTAAATAGCACCAAATCAAGTCACTACCTTCCTATCACGTTGAAATTTGAAAATGGCAGACTAAGTCCGAGAAACACAGCAGTGCGCATGCACCGCTAATAACACGAACACTTTACGATATGTCGTAAATAAGGCGTCATCAGCTGCTGGGGTAACAGAGATGGAGTTTAACCACGTGCGTTAGGCCCCGCCCACTAGCTAACAACGCTTTCCTCTTTACGACATATCGTAAAGTGTTCGTGTTATTAGCGGTGCATGCGCACTGCTGTGTTTCTCGGACTTAGTCTGCCATTTTCAAATTTCAACGGGATAGGAAGGTAGTGACTTGATTTGGTGCTATTTACGTGCACTTGCGCTGCAGGAATGAGCCAGATACTTTGTGTCGGGGGAGAGAAGTATATTTGACATGTTTACAGCCCGTTAAATGCCATAGTCAATTGTACATTTTGTCATGTTTGGCCACGAAGAAAATGACGCTACTGATGTCTCTCGGAGTAAGGATGTGCAACTCAGTAGTGGATACATACACTGAGTTGCATATATGTGGCTATCGAAAATTGAGCAAATGTGAATGCCGATCCACTCACCACGGCTTACTTTTCGCCATGAATGTCCAAAGTTTTTTTTATCAAACTATATAATCCTGAAATTGGTATTTCATGGGGATTATGGGAAAACAAACAAAATTCAAATCGGACGTATATCAGTAGAGTTATCAACAGTTTACTGTCCATACTGCCGAATCCCGGAGTTTATCCCTTCGAAAAGGCTGCCTCGGTCAGTAACAATAATAACAACACAGATGTGCTCGTTCTTTACATCACAGAATCGTTCTACATTCAATACAGTTTGAAATATATGGACATTTGGTCTTATAGATGACGATAATAAGGTTTCCAGTCAAGTTGCATACCAATCTGTATTCAACAAACGACCTCTCCGAATCCTGTCGTCGTCCAGTTCCACGTTGTCAGAGTGGTTGTCACTGTCAGAATCGGAGCCGTACGGCTCAAATTGATAGGGCTGAATTCCGCCGTTGGTCTGCAAACAACTGTTAATTTGCCCGTCATCATCCTCCTCTATGTCTATTTCATCTTCTTGGCGAAAAATATATCCATCTAAGCAGCTGATATCGCTCGAATCGACATCTGAACCGGAGCTCTGACTGCACTCGCTTTCCATGTTATCCGCTGTTTTTTCTCAGGCAACTTCCCTGCGTGACGTCATCAACCCAGCTGTGAAAGTGTGAAAAAGCTCACTTTGCTCCCATATTACGTGTGTTTCTGATCAGATTAGAATTTTTTCAATATTTTTTTCATACAAAGTGAAGTATGAACTATGATTTTTAAGGATTTTTAGACCAAAAAAAATTCCGTTTGGGTTGACCTTCCAGAACGAATAAATGTTAGGACATTTGTCAGTTACAGTCCTATTTATATATTTTTCCTCACAGACTCCAGCAAGTCCATTCACAATGCATCTCGAGTAAGAATGTTGACATTCTTTATGCTGTTCTCTATGTTGTAAAATATATGCTGCAATAAAATAGGACCTCTTCAGAGAAATTAAAATAAAATTTTCCATATTGCGCCATTGCCACCACGCCTAGCCGTGTCTTCTATCTAACAGAGTGCCAGTCAGCACCGTGTCTTCTTATCTAACGGTCAATAGTTCACAACGTTCCATCAGATGAAATGACAGTGCTGTTACATCTTTGCTCTGAGTTATTTGTATCTAATGCCGCTCAAGCCGGTGTTACGGGCCGTATGGTTATGTTATTCAAGATGTCCACACGAACAGACGCACTGAAATAATTGACCCCACCTCTGTAGATATTCTCAAAAATGTGTTTCAATAGCATGCTTGTGAAAAAAGAACAGGCCGGAATGCTGCGACCGGGGAGTCGGATGGGGGGGGGGGGCGTGATTCCCACAGTACACGTGCCCTTGTCAGACTGCGCTATTGTGGTTGACGAAATACCAGCAACGAGCGATCTGCATTCCATAAATCTATTGTGCATGTTGTGTGTCCCCGGATTCAGATAGGACAAAACTAAGTAAATATTGAGACTATTGTGTGTGATACTAGGACGTCGAACACGCGGTTGTCCACAATTGAGCAGTCTCACCTGCAAACAATAGCTCTGTCGTTATATATATACTGACTAGGTCATGAAGGAGGTCTCAATTAGAAGGCAACGCCGATCAATGATGGAGAGACTGAGGATAATCTCAATATATATCATATTATGCTCCGCCGTAACGGTTTGCGGTGGATCCAGATACGATTCCGAATTTCTCTATGGTATTTTTCCTGATGATTTCATCTGGGCTAGCGCAACCTCGGCATACCAGATCGAGGGAGCGTGGAACGAGGACGGTAAGAGTACTTAGAACTAGAGAAATTAGATCACAGTTATTCTCAATTCTGGTTATTAAATTTGTCTGCATTGAAATGTCATTCATGCCGATGGTAAATGTTAATTGAAGTTCAACCTCACATACAGTTGAGACAATATTACTACTATTGAAATTGCTACCGATATTCAGTCATTCTCTTCTGGGATATACCGTTTTATGTGGAACTACGGTAAACCCATACTCAGCTTCAAGTCTGTTAAGGTGGCTCCACAGTGTAGATTTAAATCCATGTCATTTTCTTCATATTCGGTTTAAAAGTCTCAATTTAAATTTAATATAGTGTCCATATATCGAATGCAATTGGAGGGTACTAACGATGTTTGAATATATTTACGTTGGACTGATTCGTCCATTTGACGAATTAGCAATTCTTAATGAATGCTTAAAATTTATGTCATTTTATCCACTTCGTATTCCGTATAATTCGTATAGATTTAAAATATGCTAAAGAATGGAGTGGTCCCGCACTACCTTTTTGATTTAATGCCGCAAAAATGCATTACTTCGTGAATTTCACCAGTTGTTT
>JAVTVY010032019.1:0-13301 GCA_036873755.1 Hanleya hanleyi | reverse complement strand
AATCATATTTTATTACCAGGAAACCATGACAATATTTCATTGAAATAAAGGAAATAAAGAAATCATTATAGACATATTACATACCCGGTGGGTCTATCCTTTATGAACCTTTAAATGACACTAATACCCATCTCCCATCAAAGTCGCCGCCTTTGAATATACCCTACATGATATCACCCTCAGCACCAGGAGGGTAGGTTTAATAAGACTCTGTGAGTTTCCAGGGTGTAAAATCGTTGTTTAGAAAAGTTTTGCAATTTGGTTATCAGGGTAATCTAATGGTTAATACAAAAGACTGTCTCTTACTTGTTACATTAATTAGCATATGTATGGTACATTGCTTTGCTAAATATACATTTACTGGTATGGTATCTGATCTGATCCTTCTGTCTGATTAGTCAAGATACACAGTGTATGGTCAGTTGAATCCTGTAATTAGGCCAAAAAAAAACTTGTTTCTGATCACCTCACACTTTTTTCTGCTGTATTATCTGCCTTGACTGATATGAGAATTACCAACCTTTGAGTTGTCTGTAATGCAATGTTATTATGGTCATGTCTGAGATTAGGTCAGCCCTCGTTTGTCTGATTACTTTTTACGACAACTGCCGTAAAGCCCCACTTGTAGAACCAAACAGGAAAATGGCGGATCTTGAAAACCACATTTTCCAGAGAAAAATCTTGAAAGTAATGAAATTTCGTGTCTGGTTGAATTTTGTTGTAAGTCATGGAAAACTGGAATGGAATTCGAAAATGTTTGGCAGGTCAACATTTGACAGGATTTTTTTTTTACTGATTTTTGTTTGTTTGTTTGTTTTTTAACCCTGGACGTAACACTGGGCATTTATTAGTCAATGACCCTGATTTCACGAAACGTTGCCCCTGCATTTCCATGTGGTCCCGGAATCACCGGGCGTAGATTAGGCCACGCTTGACGCTGATTGGTCAATAAAACAACCGGAAAAACTATATTTCAAGGGAAATTGACTTTTTATCAAACACAGTCACACGATAGTCAGAGCAACAGAAGCGCCCTGTGTTTTAATTCCGTCATAGCAAAAAGGCACGTGTTGTTGTTGTTGTTGTTCGCCTTATTGACCAATCAGTGTCAAGTCTCGCCTTGAGCGCTGAGCTGCAATAAAACAGAGATTGCCAAGTTCTGTTGAAGATGTAACAGTATTTTCAAGGTTGCTAAAATTCAGCGTCTTTGGATGATTTATGGCCCATATTTGACGGATTACAAGAATCTTTGGGTGACAGTATACACAACAAGCCTCTATTATGGAATGAATTAGGATGCGAAATAAAGAGGTAAACAGATTTTTGTAAAAATGTACACAGATTATGTCAAGTATTATTAACAGCATTGTACGCTGATAAACAGCTTGTATCACTGACGTCCCTACTCTCCTTGTTTCCCCTGCTGGTTCACATCGCCAAGTTCGTGCCTCTTGGCACCCAATCGCCGTGCCGTAATAGCTCGGAGATAACCAGATTCCTCATACTAACCACGATTGGATAACTACCTCACGTGATCGAAATTACGTCATGCCTTCATGATAATGAGATCACGACTCTCACGTAATGTGGAAGTCATGCCAATATTTTGACAGGGACACGCCCTCTTATCGCATCTCTCAAAGGAACTTTTCTCCGTCTTTATTACAGTCAACATTCAATTCAAAATCTAAAACAATTGAACGGTGTTTTTACGTTACCATTCTAGGGAGCTTGATTTCCTTATATACTCATGACGATAAAGCGTGGTCTTATCAGTGGGATATTAACAACATTTGCAGGGAGTTATTTGGTAATTATTTGAAGGTATCAGTAAACAAATGTTTGCAATCAGTTGACGAACCGTACAAAACAATGGAGGAAGTTATCCAAAAATCTGTTCATTCTAACTCAGAAATTAACGTAATAAGAGCTGTTTTGCCGTCCGTTTATTGTTAGTTTTGCCGTTAACGACATATGAACGTTTGAGAAGGGAGACAACTCATATTGCCAAGACTCTTCCGTAAGAGTGATATCCATTGGTCATTGGTGATTGACCTGTGCAGAGCGCCCCATTACGGCCAAGAGGCGCGAAATATGCGATGTGAATCAGCGGGGGCAACAAGGAGGGTAGGGACGTCAGTGATACAAGCTGAATAGTATGAGCGTAACAGCATTGATGATCATTCAATTTATGTACCAGTTTCGTTCCCGTCCGAAAATTATTTTTATATTGATGGATCTTCATTAAAATACAGCTGTGTTGTCTCATATCTGCAGATATCGCAAAAGATCTACTTATACTTTATTTCTCTCAAACGAGGCCTTGACTCGATTACTGTCACTGGATATCTGTACATGCATGAATGTATAAACTGAGACACATTATTACATTCCAGCTGGATGGGAGGTGAAGCCTGTTCTGAATTGATAAACCGAAATGCATCCGTATTCATTTACCCCAAATTCGCTATGGTAAATCCACTAGCAGATTCAGTAGTAGATTACATCCCAAAGCCTATAGGCTCTAGTTTACACAATATATTTTTTTCAGAATATATATATATATTCATACTTTCGCTGATTATTAAAATTTATATTTTTTTAAATTATTATATTCAGAAAGGACCGGACTGAGAAAAAAACTGGCGCATGGCAACAAGCAATTTGTGATACGGTAACTTGTAACGAGGTTGTGTACCCCTCCAACTTAAGAAAGACCCTTATACCTACGTTATACGTAATATATTCATATTACTTAATACTGTTGGGTAAGTTAGTTTTTCTGGTTATTCTTGCTCCCTTTTAGCTAGCTAGCATATCTAATTCTGCTTCTGTTGGTCCTAGTTGGTGCTAGGGGCTGTGTGGTGTTACTCAATAGTCTCCACATGAACATCTGCAATATATGTGCGGCTGAGATATCAAGGCTATATTTCCTATAATCCTCCGTATTCTGGTCTGAATGCGAGGTGCCAAGGGTATGTGTTTGATGATGGGGCAGGAGTAATTTGTACCGGTATTGTTTTACGACTGACAGAATTCTGCAATTATTGTTTATTCTATTTTTGGCATGGAACTATAGATCGATAGGATACAGGTATACAATTATGATGCATGGAACTCGCCAGTATTGTGGAGAATGTTCCAAGTTCTAGAATGTTCCGGGAAGTTCTTCATGGTTCCATGTATGATATAATTTTCTGGAGAGTTCTATATGTGAGATATATAGGAGTGTAATTGGCAGCAGATGAAAGAGAATTATTCAGCTTGTGACCAGATGACAGTCAGTCACATCAATTAACTTACTTCTGAATAATCACCATCACCAGTTACATGTGTACTATACATTTGGATACCCTAACTATAATCATGCAGGAAATATTGCAAAAACTAAAATGTGACCTTTTAAGTTAGGTCAAGGTCACTTATTTTCAATGGGCTTCTGACCTAATCACTAGGTGCAAATGTTGTATGAATTTGGAGAGCCTGGCTCCACATCAAATATGGACAGACAGATGGACTGAGGACACTGACATAGACAATATCTCTTTGGTCAAATTGGATAATTGGGTAGTTGAATTGGATAAATTAGTAATTCGAATAACCAGGACTTATGTGTAATCTGGAATTGAAAATATTGGAGATTGGTTTCAGTGGTCCCTGAAAAGGGGTTTTGATAAATGAGTTCCTATTTAACTTTACTGATTCAAGGTCAGTTCTGGCTGAGGAGTAAAAACTGAGAAACACACAAATTTGCTTTGAGCAGTAGTTTATTGATGACAAATACTTACAGTCTCAGAGTGAAAATTAAGTGAGAACTCAGACATATGACAATAATAAAAATAATAAATAAATTATTTTTAAAAGTCTTCCCCTTATTTCTTCTCATTTCATTTTTAAGAAAAACCTGCGGACTTTTGGTGTACAGTAGTAGCTGGTACCCTCTTCATATTAAAATATTTGCAAACTCTTACTTATAGTTATTTGTCAGTGTGTTGATGAGTGGTTAAGGGTAACACTGGGTCAACATTTATTGCAGGACTCAGTACAATGCTGTCCAATATAGGGAAATAAAAAAGAACTTGTTTTTGCTCTTCAGGACCATGGTCGTTCTTACATGGAGTATGAACCATTTTCCCACACTGACAACCCATAACTAAAATACTGATTTACAGACATCACAAGGACCATTATATCTATTCTGTTACACTATGTGAATGCACTTTTCAATTACAGTTGGAGGAAAATAAAAGAATTTGGAAAAATTTATTTATTAAATGTTCAGGAAATGTGTCTTTAAACAAATGGGTTAATGAAAAAAGATACACAAATAAACCATGAATTCTATGCAGTGTACAGGTACATAAAGGTATATTGTCTCTTAAACTTAATACATAATCCTGTATATATAAAGCTGAATTAAAACATTCTGTAATTGAATACATATTTCTATGTATAGTTATCCAGTATTACATACTATTGTCGGTCAGTTTCAAGTGTTCTTGATTCTACTTGATATTGTATATTACTATGATCAACCCAACCCCACTAACTTTCCCCAACCAACTACACCACCCACCCATTAAATATCACCCATATGCAAAATATATTGCACTCTGTATAATGGAAAATAGTACATGCACATACACACAAACAGTCAAATATTGTAATGATATTATCAACCATATGATAAATGTACATCAATAAACAATCTTAAGTGTAATGCCTATGGACAATGCATGCTAGCTGTAACTAATGCTTTGTTCACTGCAGATCTACGAGCTAAAACGTTCAGTAAATTATTAACATGCTAAAAATGTTACAACTAAAAAAGCTACCGCAATTCAAAATACAAGCGTTCTGAGAACCCCAACATCTCGCCTTGCGGGGTATCCCGCTGAAGCTGCAGCAGTAATGAAAACGTATATGTAGAGCAAAGTTTCCATGTACAGGGGTACATGTAATTTTTTGCCTAACAAAAACCTTATCAATGGAAACGTACAAAGTCTAAACTGTGATAATCTGGACAAAAATTCATATTTCTTAAATAGCACATGCACATACTCGAATCACATTAAAACTTGTGTGTAGCAAGTGTCAAACTCATCCAATGAAAGTTGACAGCTTCAGCAAACTTTCCATGTACAGGTGTACATGTATGTACATTATCATTGGCAAATTACTAAGACGAAACCCTCAAAACTTGAACAAAAATTAATATTTCATCTAAAAAAAAAAAAATAGCACAGGTACATCCTCTAATCATAAGACACATGTGTATCAAGTTTGATAATCATCCAGTGACAGCTCACAACTGCAACAAACTTTCTATGTACAGATGTACATGTGCACTTCAGCTAAACAAAAAACTCTATCATGGGGATCATTTCCAGACCGGGGACACCGAAGACGACATCCTCCTTCCCCCACTCACAATATCTCCTCTTTACTTCGTAAGGTGAGATAAAATGACAGTGATTGTTTTAAAATAAAGGTTCATAAAACTTTATAATTAATATATCATTTGAAGACATTTGGATTATGGCATAAAAAGCAACTTAAATAGCAATAATAATACATTAATGATAGACATCGTAAGCACCATTATGCGATATAATTCAGTCTACAAACCGACCCACATCTTATAACTGATATCCAGTGAGATTGTTCAAATTTTTTATGTTCATCCGTATACATGTAAATTTGCGCATATTCAACCATTAAAAAAGTATAATAATCAAAAAGAGAGAAATACAAATAGTGACAATACATCAACACACCTACATGTATTACTACATGATGCAATTATGTAAATTGTAGTTTACCAGCAAGAATGGTATACAAACAAACTTAAGGTAAATGCTCAATCACTGTTTTAACATTCACTCCCAAATTGGATCAGTCATTCCATAATAAATGTGATCAACTTCTAACTGTAGGTGAAAACCCATGGTTGAGGTTCAAATATTGTATCATTTCACCAACTTCATGGTTCTAATAAATTGGATCAGCCCAATATCTTGGGTGGGACAATGTACTTTCTGTGATTAAATGATTAGAGTGTTCACAGGAATGACTGCAGTTTTAGATGGCGACTTATCAGTATCAGTCTCAACCAAGACATTATTCAATGTAAGAAGATATATGATGTTAATTGCAATGGTGTTGAAACTTCTATTTAATGCTTCTATTTTTGTGAAAGAATGTTTAATGGTGTTGTTGTATGTCCCTATCCACAGTTAGGCAATTACACAGAAAAGATAATATTCAAATGTTGATAACTGGCAAGAGGAAGACATTATTTCATTGAATTTTAATAATTTTGATTTTGTGTAAACATTACAGAAATGTGAATGTTATTCTTATTTCATCATCTGAGTACTTCTGTACATAACCATGCTGTAACAGGTGCTTTCTGGGTATATGAGGGTGTATCCAAAATGGTCACAGCCGATTGGCTCTGTGGTATCAGCGATCGGCGTCACATTCATGCATTTAGCGAAGACACACTTCCAGAAAGTGATGGATTGAAATGATTGCTTGGTGGGCCTTGATGTGTCCCCATCACAAAATAGACTACTGTGAACTACTGCCAATTTTATTTCTTCCAAATATTTAGGGTGTTTGTAATATCAATCTTCTTAAGACAAAAACTATGCATCAGGAAAATGAGAAATAAAGTAGCTAATTTCCACAACTTTGGACTCATCTTGTACAGTATCCCACAGTCGAGCCCCTCTCTAGCATCTCTGCTTTTCAGGTCAAATAATTAAAATCAGATCATTTCATTAGCTCGTTTGAACGGGGCAGTCATGTGACATAATGGTTTTGAAGCTGGAGTAGGGCCAAATACATGTTGAATGAAGTCAATCTGCCAAGGGTGATTATTCAATGAAATGTGAAATTCCCTTAGCTCTGTAAGGTGTCTTATTCCAAACCTGTGAATACTTCACTCATGGGTACCATCAGGGATTCACAGGTGTAAATTCTAAGCCAGATACTGTGTACATAAAACTGTTTCTTGCAAATATAAATGTAGATATTTTCTAGCATTTTGTTAAATTTACATACATGTACAATATATCACACTGCAAAAAATAAACAACTTATTTGTTGATAGCATATAAGTAATGGCCAGTAGAAATACCTCAAGTCTGTCCTTGGATCCTACTGTACATATATACATATGGAAACACGATGATTTGGAAAGGGAAATAACATTTGGAGGATGATCAAGAAGATGCTAGGGGATAGTAGATCAAACTGGGTCTCTGTCAGCCAGAACACACAACTCACAATGAAACTAAGAGACAAAGAAAATACGATTTTATGTAGGTATACAATCTGATTAAAAACGGATCCACTCTGGCCTAAGTGGCTCTGGCCCTCTTCCTATCTGGTCTGTTCTGCTTGGAATTAAGCAGAGTCGCCAGTAATTCCAGAGTCTTGTCAATATAGTAAGATGGAGAGTGCCGATGACATTCATTCAAATTTCAGGCTGAAGAATTTGGTCAAGTTGACAACCAATCCACAGTGTGAAATGTCCCCATGTGGTGTTATTTATATCACTCTTGACCGACGTTGAACTGTATAGCTCCTTCCTACGCAACTTTAACAGTTAGATAATTTGTGGATAAATATAAAGAAAATTTCAACCGTAGATACTTTTTCATCACATTTCTTAATTCCTATCCTACAAGGTAGGCTCTCATTTGCAAATTGTCTGGTAATGAGTGAGTCAGTCCATCCGAATCCTTTCTCCGGCAAAATAAAGAGAACCGTTGTCATTAGAACCTTGATTTTTGGCATGAACGTGCATTTGGGGACTGTTACCAGCAAGTTCTGAGCTGACCTACTTTTGATGAAAATTTGACCTACTTAAGTGACCTATAAACCTCAAAATTGACAAAAACATGTCCTAATGCCTTCTAAGACCATGGAAATGCTTTCTGACCCAATTTTTGACCTAATTAGGTGACCAATAAACCTCAAAATTGACAAAAACATGCCTCCTAAGACCATGGAAATGCGCTTAATCAGGTCAATGTCAGTGTGACCTGACCTAATTAAACAAAGGTCAATGTGACCTACTTTCTGACCTTATTGGGTGACCTAGAAACCTCGAAATTGGCAAAAACATGTCTCAATGCCTCCTACGACCATGGAAATGGTCAGTCTTAGGTCAAGGTACACACTTAAATCATATCAAACCCTACTTCGTAGGTCCTGTAACATTAGTCACACTACTCATGTGGTTATGGGTCAGTTTATATATTACGCTGCAGTTAGGCAGTTCTATTAAAGTTAGGTTATTTTGAAACTTCACAGTTTTTCGTGACTAGGTCCTATAACCCAGTGAGTTGGTTGCATAAGAAGACGGAGATCCCATGTCATGCCATCTTGTAGAGTTATTTCGTGCCAGAAGGTCACCGTATGGCCTTGGGATAGGAGATCACATCCAGTTAGAGAATCTAACTTTCTGGGTCTGTTTTTAATCAGATTGTGCAGGTATAATACATAATATCAGTAAGGATTACTGACTGATGCTAGGACTGTTCTGTACAGGCATATTTCTTGAAGACGGCTGAATCCAAGTATTTGAGCATTCCAGTAAATTGAAAGTGTCAGGTGTGCTATAAAGTATACATGCTTCATGCTTGAATATTTTAATCACTCAAGCATGTCAGGGTGGTCAGCCCGTTGTAAATTCATGTATATGTATGGTGAACAACCGTAAATCACTGTGTGGGTGATCTGAACTTGTACATCGTCCAGAGACTTGGAATAATTGAGTGAGCGAGTGAATATGATTTAACATCGCTTTCAACAATAATTTGGAATATACAAGCATACAGCATTATGCTTCACTGGTTATTGATAGGGACTCCATTTATGTGCAGGCCTCAATTTAAGGTGGTAACCCGTTTTCAGGTTGCCTGGAGGTTGCCATATGAAAAATAGTGGTAACCTATTTTCAGGTCCCCATAATTTTGACTAATAATATGACATTAGGTTAATAATTATGCAATAGGTTCCCACAGGTTACCAGTGTAGAATTCATGGTAACCTGTTGAGAGGTTACCATCAGCACTCCTTAAATTGAGGCCTGATGTGTGCATCTCTGAATGTTTAGCTGATGCATATTGCATAGATATTGGGGTAAAATGTAATGAACTAGATCGTAAATTCTTTGAAAAGTTGGGGTTCATCAAATTTTGAAAAGTGCTTGGATATTGGGACCATTTAACATACACATGTACATGTTGAATTTAGAGACATGTTAAAGGCTTGTCTGTATTATGACACAGATTCAGATCTTTTCATCTAAGTACTGATCAACTCATCAGTGAATATTGCAAATGAAAATTACAATCGTAAACAGAAAGATTCATCTATACAATAGCCAGTTATATAAGATATATGGATATGGAGTTAGGAAGAGTTGATACATGTAGTATTTGCTTCATGTACATGTCCATATACTCAAGAGACCAGAATGACAACCCCCCTTTAATGTAAGCTTACATGTACAGTATGAGGCCCGAATGATAAGACCCCTTTTTCTTGGTTTGTCGTCGCTAGTGATATGAGTATTGTTAGAATGAGGTATGATTCCTATTATCATGAATATGGCACCACTGCGGTATCACAGAATTAATTACATTATTCAGAGTGAAACCCGACATCCTTTTTCTGTATGTACAAATCATGAAATTTACTACAGTACATGTATAGCTGTGGTCTGTACAAAAATCCTCTTTACATATGATATATTAGCTAATCTAAATCAGACTATGAACACCACTATCTATTGAGGTTGTTTTCCCTAGGTTTAGGCGGTGGTGGAGGTCTATCTGTAGCTTTGGAATTGCTGTGATGAACACCAGAAGGTGCGCCCCCTGACCCACTGTTGGATCCACCACGAGTTTTGAGTAAGCCACGATTCGAAGATCCACCACGACCTGTAGCCCCTCCGCGAGCTGCAGATCCACCACGACTCTTAGGTCCTCCCCTTGTTGCTGATGCTGCTGATCCACTACGTGCTGTTGTTGCTCCACGGCTTGATCCACCAGCCCCACGAGTTCGTGAGCCTCCACGATTAGGTAAGGAGCCGTGACCATTTGTATCTGCGTCAAACTTGGCCTTGAGCGCCGACACGAAACAAGGTTGATCAGAAGCCGGTGGGGAACGTGGGCTAGAAGGCCCGTCTCTCCCTGCAGGCGAGCTGCTGTTGGGTTTTAAAGCTAGTCTGCTATTTTCAAATTTCATATTCTTCTCAGCTTGTGTGTCTTGAAGCTGCATGATATCTCGCTGACGGTTGGTGGGTGGTCTCATGGGCACTCTCTGGGGTGGACCAGGCGGTTTTTCAGGATCTCGAACGGAGATGCTCCTATTTACAGATGAGTGACCGCCCTGGAAATCTACTGAGGCTGGAATCTGTTCATGGAAGGACTTGGGTCGTGGGGGAGGAGGACGAGGTGGGGCCACATTGTTGTAGATTGGAGGGGGTCCATAAGTTTCTCCCTCCTCAGGTGGTTTGAAGGTCCCCATAGTCTGCGGCTCACCAACAAAGGCTTGAGAGTTACGATTGGTACTACTAGTCAAGACAGGGTTGGAGATTGATGGAGGGTTTCCATTGTGGAAGCTTACATTGCGAAATTTGTTTTCTCGGAAACTTGTAGATGCTTTGACAGTTGGTGGTGTTGCGGTAACTGAGGGTTGTGGTGGCGGTTTTCCAGCACTTGGAACGCTGAAATGTATACAAGAAACAATGAGCATTTATAATCCGAGAATAGATCATTAATGTTAATGTTCAAACCTTACAGTCAGAGGTGGAATCTTTACAAACAGAGAATATAGCATGTACAACTTACAGTCACTGATGGAGTCTTCACAAAGAGAGGATAGACCATGAACACCTTACAGTCAGAGATGGAGTCTTTAAAAACAGAGGATACACCACGAACACCTTACAGTCAGAGGTGGAGCCTTTACAAACAGAGGATACACCATGAACACCTTAGTCAGAGGTGGAGTCTTTACAAACAGAGGATACACCATGAACACCTTACAGTCAAAGGTGGAGCCTTTACAAACACAGGATACACCATGAACACCTTACAGTCAGAGGTGGAGTCTTTACAAACAGAGGATACACCATGAACACCTTACAGTCAGGGGTGGAGTCTTTACAAACAGAGGATACACCATGAACACCTTACAGTCAGAGGTGGAGTCTTTACAAACAGAGGATACACCATGAACACCTTACAGTCAGAGGTGGAGCCTTTACAAACACAGGATACACCATGAACATCTTACAGTCAGAGGTGGAGCCTTTACAAACAGAGGATACTCCATAAACACCATAGAGTAATAGATGAAGCCTTTACAAACAGAGGATACACCATGTACATCTTACAGTCAGAGGTGGAGTGTTTACAAACAGAGGATACATCATGAACAACTTACAGTCAAAGGTGCAGCCTTTACAAACAGAGGATACACCATGTACACCTTACAGTCAGAGGTGGAGTCTTTACAGAGAATACACCATGTGCACCATATAGTCAGAGGTGGAGTCTTTACAACAGAGGATACATCATGAACAACTTACAGTCAAAGGTGCAGCCTTTACAAACAGAGGATACACCATGTACACCTTACAGTCAGAGGTGGAGTCTTTACAGAGAATACACCATGTGCACCATATAGTCAGATATGGAGTCTTTACAACAGAGGATACACCATGTACACCTTACAGTCAGAGGTGGAGTCTTTACAAAGAGAGGATACACCATATTTAGAGATGGAGTCTTTACAAAGAGAGGATACACCATGAACACCTTAAAGTCAGAGGTGGAGTCTGAACACCTTAAAGTCAGAGGTGGAGTCTTTAAAAAGAGAGGATACACCATATTCAGAGATGCAGTCTTTACAAAGAGAGGATACACCATGAACACCTTACAGTCAGAGGTGGAGTCTTTACAAAGAGAGGATACACCATATTCAGAGATGGAGTCTTTACAAAGAGAGGATACACCATATTCAGAGATGGCGTCTTTACAAAGAGAGGATACACCATGTACATCTTACAGTCAGAGGTGAAGTCTTTACAAAGAGAGGATACACCATATTCAGAGATGGAGTCTTTACAAAGAGAGGATACACCATGAACACCTTACAGTCAGAGGTGAAGTCTTTACAAAGAGAGGATACACCATATTCAGAGATGGAGTCTTTACAAAGAGAGGATACACCATATTCACAGATGGAGTCTTTACAAAGAGAGGATACACCATGTACATCTTACTGTCAGAGATGGAGTCTTTACAAAGAGGGGATACACCATATTCAGAGATGGAGTCTTTACAAAGAGAGGATACACCATATTCAGAGATGGAGTCTTTACAAAGAGAGGATACACCATATTCAGAGGTGGAGTCTTTACAAAGAGAGGATACACCATATTCAGAGATGGAGTCTTTACAAAGAGAGGATACACCATGAACACCTTACAGTCATAGGTGGAGTCTTTACAAAGAGAGGATACACCATATTCAGAGGTGAAGTCTTTACAAAGAGAGGATACACCATATTCAGAGATGGAGTCTTTACAAAGAGAGGATACACCATGTGCATCTTACAGTCAGAGATGGAGTCTTTACAAAGAGGGGATACACCATATTCAGAGATGGAGTCTTTACAAAGAGAGGATACACCATATTCAGAGATGGAGTCTTTACAAAGAGAGGATACACCATATTCAGAGGTGGAGTCTTTACAAAGAGAGGATACACCATATTCAGAGATGGAGTCTTTACAAAGAGAGGATACACCATGAACACCTTACAGTCATAGGTGGAGTCTTTACAAAGAGAGGATACACCATATTCAGAGATGGAGTCTTTACAAAGAGGGGATACACCATATTCAGAGATGGAGTCTTTACAAAGAGAGGATACACCATGTGCATCTTACAGTCAGAGATGGAGTCTTTACAAAGAGGGGATACACCATATTCAGAGATGGAGTCTTTACAAAGAGAGGATACACCATATTCAGAGATGGAGTCTTTACAAAGAGAGGATACACCATATTCAGAGGTGGAGTCTTTACAAAGAGAGGATACACCATATTCAGAGGTGGAGTCTTTACAAAGAGAGGATACACCATATTCAGAGATGGAGTCTTTACAAAGAGAGGATACACCATGAACACCTTACAGTCATAGGTGGAGTCTTTACAAAGAGAGGATACACCATATTCAGAGATGGAGTCTTTACAAAGAGAGGATACACCAT
>JAVTVY010032018.1:0-124718 GCA_036873755.1 Hanleya hanleyi | reverse complement strand
ACACCTCAGGGGCATTTTAAGGTGGGTGATCCAATAATAACCGACTTTGCCAAAGAGTATGTGTCGCCACTCTGATGAGATGAGCAGACACTGAATATCATTAAATTGCATCATGGATCCATTGGTTCTTCATAAATATGATATATTCATGTTTTTTGTTGTATTGTTCACTCCTGGTAGATTCTACAGCTGCCTGGGTAAATTACAAATTGCAACCATGGAAGTTGATGGCTTACTTCATGTGATTTAGTGTTCATTAACAATGCTACTTTCACAGAATTGATGCTATCTCTCATTAAATTCTCATTCGTATTACCGACTAAAGTCCCTGCCTCAAGTTAACTGTGAATAATGTGATCATCACTAGCCCCATCATCAAGTTGTATCAGACAGTGAAATTGTTATAACTGTAAATTATAATCTGAGAATGGCAGACAGTTACATGTAGTATCCATTTATTATTGCAACCCATCAACTAATACATGTAAGATGACACAATACAAGTACACAAACATACGTGTATGGGAGGTAGCATATATTGGGTGCTTTGATTGTGGTCCCGTTTATACTATAATAAACTACTGCCTGTTTTACTTTACCATGAACTGCTCCATCTTCAGACAACATGACTGCCTTTTCCATCACCTTGTCCTACAATGATAAATAAAACATTAACATATGTTACATTGTCATGATTGAAATATTCAAGTTATACATTTTCTAATTATAGTAAGAATTCAAAAATGTCAGAATATAATTGTCATTTAATGAATTACAATTGTGTACTTCATCCGAATTACTTTCAAAATTAATAATGCAGATCTTTGGCATTAGGTGGTCGGTATGACAATCGCTAACCTAATACAAAGTTATTGCTGAGTATATTTTACATCTAAGAATTTATTCAGCTTTGGCTTCACATGAATATTATATACCACAATAAACCAAATAGAGTAACCTCTCTGCAGTAGAGGACTGGTTCGTAGGTAACCTACATTTAAATATCAGAATATATAGAAGGTGCAAAGAATGCACATTAAAACAATTCAATAGCCCTTGTAAATATTTTATGAATGATAACAGTCCATCACACAGCCATCACTGTTACAGTTAACTTTTCAGTTATGTGACATGCCTGATATACCATGTTACAGGGTGAAAATGCTTCATTACTGTACGGTACACTATTTCAAATGAACTTATTTTTTTCAGATGATACACGTAATATTTGGTACGGACTCTAGAGGGGCGAAACTGAAAGACTACCTATATAATCGGAAAACATTTGGTGAGAAATTCATGACACACATTTCAGTCACTGGGGGTGGAAAGGTGGCTGATGTCGCAAAGTCCGTAACTCGCCAAGTAGGTCGTCTAGAATTGAATGCAACTACTGATTCTATCGTCGTGATGATCTGCAACTGCAACTTAACCGAGAAAGTTAACCATGCTGGTGGAGTAGAAATATCGTTTACTCACAATCCTTCAGGTTTAAATTCCTCAATCAAAGAGTTTGAAGAATTGCATGAATATTGCGAGCAAAAATTCCACAAGTACACATTTTGACAAAATAGCTTGCATCCAACCAGTTAGTCTCTTAAAGTACAGACACTACAACATGTTGCATAGGAAGATAATATTCAGTACGCATTCCACCACAAGAATTAAATATACAGCAGGGAGAACTAGAATTAGATATCAAGTTTGTGAATGTGGAAATTATACGAATAAATGAAAAACCGTGCCAAGAGTGTTAGATGGGACAGGGACCTGTTAAAGAGTTCTACAAAACATAGGGGTAAACATGGGCAGAACATGAAGAAGGTTCAAACAGTGAATTACAGTCTACTCTATGATGGAGTACATCCAAACAATGATCTTTCTGATAAATGGTACTCCTTTATGTGTAAATCCATTCTCACTGATCTTTCGGACAATTTGCAACAGCCAGATACATTCAGTGACGAATCAGATCTATCTGAAGATGAAGTGAAAACATGGGATTTTAAGAGGCTCTAATCATTCTTTCCCTTCACATTCGTGTAAGATAAATCATTCGTCGGGTGACGTGATAGTCGCTAGCCTGCTGATAAATTTTTTATTTACATGTATATACATGTAGTTATTGAATTTAGGTTTTTGTTATATATAGTTTGTGTCAATATTGTGTACATACTTGAACATGTTCGACCAATTCATGGAGACCCGACACCCCTGATGGGCAATATCAGTGAATGTATATTGAAAAGTCTTTATTGCAAATCAGGTAGGTGTATGATGGGGGCCTACTGGATTCCTATTTGGAAACTACATTAATCGTCTCCTACACCAGCCCTTAATAAAGGAAAAATCAGTCACAGCAAAAACGTCAGTGAATAAATGTCATATGTACGGTACATTTAATTTCAGATTAAATTTTGCTATTATGAATGACTTTAAAAATATAGCAAAATTTTAGATATTGAATTCAACAATATGAAAACTTTACATTGGTTTGTATACTCCTCATGATCTGTGCATGTGTTGTACCGGTACAGGTAACTTACCAGTAATTAAGGATATATATTTCTCATTCTTGTGAGACACATAGGTGATTAACCAATGACTTTGTTCACATTACAGCCGACGAATCTCTTCAAATGTGACAAATGTTGAGGCTCAAGCATATGTAAGTACAGGTACCAGTAAATTAAATTTATGGTGAGAGGTGGGGACCCCCTTAGTCCCAACAGCTATTGTACTTCCTACTCCCACGTTGTGTGCTGTTTGGATGCTCCATAAAATATGGTAGTCTGTATTTGAGGTATTTGTTTGAGCAATTTTAGGGTAGCTTCCAATTTCCATTGCAATTAAATTCTAAGGACTCCCTCTATCCAGATGTAAATCCATACGAGGCTACAACATCATGGCCTCGTGTTGTCTCAGTTATCCATATATCTGCCCATGAGAGACTATTCTTCGACCTAGACTTTGCCTAATAAATATAATGCTGTTGTCTTAGGTTGGTAGTCTATTACTTAATCGGTAATATGTAATAGACAAAGGCGGCAGAAGCGAACATAATTTCTTTTCGTTCGTTTCTAGGCTTTGCCTATTTCATATTAGTTCGAGGCCACAGGTGTTGCTGGTCGTCTCCATAGGCAAGTAAAATCACCAGTTGCTGGAATTTGTGGCTGTGAAAATAGAATCACGAAAATCAAATCAAGGGGCATAACTCCTGGAAGCCAAATGATTTCCTTGCTGATCTCCCCCAACACAACGCGGAAGTGAATTTACAGCTTAGCAGACATTTCGATACCATGAAAATGTGAGTGTAAAGCCTTGCATTTTCATGGCCGATGAAGGGGAGCGAGAGTGTGAGCTGATTAATGGTAAATTTCACATGCGCCAAATCTCTTCAAACGATAACCGATGAAATCATGAACAACGGGTGAACTAGACGCCATCGAAAACTGAACCCCACATAAAGCCAGTAACCTCCAAAAATCGAGACGCTAATTATGCCGGGGGATGCCCTAAAATTCTTCCTAGCCTAACTAGAGACTGTCCCCTGTGGGCACTTCACACTATAAACAATAGAATGTGATGAAGAGGAGTAAACTGTTCCAGGCTATCCTTATCATTCGGCGCTGTGTGTGTGTGTGTCTGGATGTGTGTGTATTTTTGTGTGTGTTGCTGATGTTACAATAATTATCATTTATTTCCAAACATTCCCATATTCACGGGCTGGCTGGCTGACTCGCGGGTCAGCTTTGGACGAGGTGATGTGGGCGTTATCTTTACGGATATCCCCTACCTTTTAGCCTAGGATGGTCTGGTTATCTGCATTTTCGGGGTCCAGTAAGCTACGGTAGGGGCCTACCGTAGCACAAGTGTATTACCCTGGCCCGTATCATCCCTAGGTAGTATATTTACAGTACCGGATACCTCACACCGATATCTGTAGTTTGGTGTTCTCGTACGTGTTGCTGTTTCTAACATTTACATCGTTTATACAGCGGTTTGATGTTATATTGGTTTTGATATTCCTTGTTTCCTAGTAGCAACAGTTAAGGATGTCAATGGAACAGCTTGCCTCACTACCCGCAAAACTGAAAACCTAATCAAAAATTATTTTCTGTAGGCTATTTCATGTTGGCACTTGAATTGCACTAATTTTGGGTCAAATCCTCGCTAAACTCCAAAAGCTGCTCCTGTCATAGTCTGCAAAAATATTATTGAACAAGTCAGAATTTTTAGTATCAGAAACAAAAACAAGCATCATGAGGCGTCACTTTAAAGGTACCATTTGTTCTGTCACTCTTGGAAAAGTTTGAATATCCTGAAGTAAACAAATTCTGGGCTGAAACTTTTATACATGTCATTCAGGCTGCCTTGATACAATTTTGAGAGATGCAATTATCTGTTTTATTTTAAATCATGTACCTTTCTTAGTGTTTTCAATATTTGTACAAGCACTGTATTTTAAAACAAATTATTGGGAACAAAGTTAAATAAGAACTAAATATTGCATACGAGGGTAAAATATGCTATATATATATAATCTATTTCTGTGTCCATTATTAAGAATTTCAGTTCATTGCGTCAGTGGTCTGTATCCCCCCCCACCACCACCACCACCTCGGTTTAGTGACGGTGAAATCTAAAAGTCTGTACCTGTGTTAAACTGTGCATGAAATGTGTATCGGCGTGTGATGGAGGTTATATCCTATTTTAGCATATCATATTCTAAAGGTTATCATGACCTGGTTGAGTGAATTCCTCACCTGTAGTCAAAACGTCTATGGGTATCCTATCTGAGTCAGTCATTTTCGAAATAGTGCTGGTTCTAACATTTTACAACGTGTTTTTAATGTCATATTCGTTTTGATGTTTCTTGTTTCTTTGTAGCAACAGTGAAGGATGACAATGGGACAGCCCGCCTACAGACGTCTCCTATTAAAGGATTGAAACCAGGACAGGAACACATGGTCACCGTGGATCTGGCTGCAGAGTAAGTCTTATATGAACGTAGGTCTAGTATTGATTGTGAACCATGACTACCTTGTGGTGGTTAGATTCGACGCATGGATGTGCCAATATTTTAGACGGGGTGTGCCACACGGAATACGCGATCGCGAGAGTTTCACGTCAGTCATACTTTAACAGAAAGACATTTGATGTCAGTATGCCACTGGGGTTTTAACTGTGCTCCTCTAGGTATACAAGAATGATATCGATCATTGAGATGAGTCGCGTTTGACTATTTATATCCAAAATTGATACTGGCTCACGCGTTATCAGAATAGCTGTAAACATCCATTTGTCAGGAAATCTCATCTTCACAACCATGACAACGTCAAGGTTTCTGTTTGAACCAAAGGCGAAATCTTGACCATCTTGCATAGCAAATGCGTTCCGTCCGATTTCAGTAGACCTAGAAAAACTGCGCTGATGGGAAAATACTTTCGGGTTTGACTTTCTGTGCTAAACTATTCGCTGATACCGAATGTGAGATATTTAAAACAAGCATGAATAACAATAAAATGTTGATGGATAGATCAGTGAAATTTTATAGAAATCTGTGCGCTATTTCACCGAATTCGATTCCTTCAGTGGGTGAGGTCGGATACACCCATCGCGGACCGCCTTCGAAATTTCAGTGTTTTCTACATTTGCCTGGCTTGTGAGATGTTTGATGCTAGATGAATGGGTATATTTTTTCTTCAAATAGATTTTGTTTTAAGCTATCTTTCCTTTATATTTATTAATGCTCATGGCTGTTGAAAATGTGCGTGTTTATCTGCCACCGGGTATGGTGTTTTCGAATCTGTTGTCACGGTGGCGATCTGAGTTGTCAATATATGCAGGATGTTGCTTTTGCTGATTGGCTGAAATATACAGCTGTGTTTTCGTTGAACACGATACAGTGCCCAAGTGTATCAGGGGTATCTAGGACAGAGATACTCCTGATTTCAGCGAGGATGCGTAAATCTCCGCTCTAGGTCTCAAGGGGTTGAACGCACTGCACGTAATCGACACGATGTCAGTGGAGTTTCCTGTCTTCTGTCGTCTCTACTATCATTAACCTAGGGTCATGAAAATGTACAATTCGGTTAACCTCCGGCTACAAGGGTGACGGTTTCGGTGCAGATATGCACATATTTCGCACCGAATGCGAATCTTTGTGGGCAATTAAGGAACATGAAATTTTCCGTTTGGTATGTCATAAGTCAATTTTAGTAGCAAAGCAATTTTGGCACTTTAAATAATTTTTTTCAATATTGAGCAACTTTCAGTTGCCCTCAGCAGGAGTCGTGTGCTTAATCTCGTCGTTGTATCTCTAAATATACCCGGACCTTTTGATTTCAGAACCCGGTGCATCTTTTTTACCTACTCTCAATACAAAGTGACACATTTGTAAGATTGAAAAACTGTTTTTGTTTCAGTGGTCTTAAAGTCTCAACGAGAAAGCAAATGGATTACAAAGTGAAACTGTCACGTGACATCACGGGTTTTTGTGAAATAACGAAGAAAGAGGTGAGAATTCTCTATCGCCGAATTTATAATGGAATATACATGTATCGGTTCGTTCATTACGCTATTTGTATATTTTTTAAGCTATTATATGACATTCTTGTCTGGATGTTACATGTTTGTTATGATTTTTGTTATAGATCGACAAAGATGGAAGACTAATCGTCCACTTGAAGAAGACGGAAAGTTTTAGATTGGCCGCACTACTTGCAGCAAAGAACTAGCTGTGTGAGAACATTTACATGATGAACGAGCTGTTGATTTTTTATTTGGCACCGCCAGCACGGATCGCTCGTTTCCCGTTAAGTTGTCTAGGTGATCTATGAGGAATGTGACGTAGCACGAGCGCGTGCCCAGTCTTCGAGAGCATACCACGAGATCATATGGTAACGTGTACGGGATAATAAAGGCAAGGGTGATTGAATAATGACTGAACTTGAAGACGATGATCGATTATATTTGAACATACGTTGTAAATTCGTTGAGTTTGCAATCTTTGTGATTGTACAGACCAAACCTAAGGCCCGCTGAAGCTCGGCGTGGGTATTCTATTGGAGTGATACTGGCATCTGATGAATGTTGTGGAGGCATTATGGTTTACGATACACGCTTATATCTCCGTGCGAAACGTGTCTACAATGCAAAGTGAGCAGGGACCAAAGCCCTTTCTGTGATCGAGTCTGTGGGTTTTGACATTTTGATTAGAAACGTATTTGTGCCGAGATGGACTTCCGAGGTCATTCCTTTGTCACATACACATCAATGACTTACCAGAAGCGGCCATATGGTTGTGGGATATATTGTGCCGTATTTCACCAGTCCTGTTGCGAAAGCACCGGACTTGTACCACACCTATACCGTCAAATATACTCGTACTTTGTAGATGTAACCTCTTTCTTTACCTGAAGAAAGAACAATAACTAGATGTTGGAGACCCTTGAATTTCTCCCGGATTGCTAAGCACAATAACTTACAAGATGGAAGAATAATATTTGCAAAATTTATTAGGAATTAGATTTGAACCCTATGCCCTTCAGAATTAACAATATTACTCATATGATTCAACTACATGTAGTTTGTATTACAGTCATTTGTGCTATCTTTTTACTAGTTTTTTTTTGTGCAAGAAAAGATCCTTTATTTTGACGCAGCCATGCATGTATTTGTAGTACACAGATGAAGAACCCTTCAACGTGTTAAATTCATATACGCAAAATTTATAACTTAAAATTCTCGAACATTATGTTCAATCACAATAGGTCGGTGATCACCAACACGGTATCAACCAGCCTCAATTTCACTGAAAACATGGCCGAACAGAGGCGCCTGATTTTACTACTTCCGCAATTAAAACAGTACTGGCGTTCCACTGGCCGTAAATATTGCCAGTGCACGTTATCCACACGGAGGAATTGCGTGAAATTTACAGGCAATATTTTGAACTCCTTCACCAAATTTCAGCTGCGAGCACTTTATCTGTCTATCAATCATTCGCATAGCTAACCTGTCTCATACAGTGCCGGACAGGCTGAGTCGGTTCATGAGTTCCTTTTTACCTCTATTGCCCCTTTCTAGGAGAAGACCTCTGTTGTTTTGAGCTCTGGCCATAACTGGGAACTGTTTTTTCTACTATTTCCCTTATAAGCAAATTTTCCTTTGACTCATCTTTTGCCGTTGTTCTGAGCACCCTCCGTAACTGGAAACTGTATTATTTTTTTTCAGTTTCCCTTGCAGGCAAATTTTCATTCAGTAGATGCGACTGTGGATCGGTTTTACCAAACTGGTCAGAAATAACGTGACAAAGAACAAGCTTTCGGAGAAAAGTCACTCCATCATGTGTGTACATGATCATGTATTGTTTGTACACAGCTTGGGTGTACTCACACCATACTATAAATCTTTGCTGTTCTTCTCCGTAGTTGCAGTTTGCCATGTATGACCTGATGATGGGGAAGTTCTCTACGAAAGCTTGTAATACAATCAACTAAGTATAAATTTTCCTTTGGTTCAATCTTTCTTGTGGAATAACTTCCGAATGCCTCCGTCATTCAACTTCAAATATGTTCTGTTTAGGGCAATCTGTAGTTTCCTTCAAATCCAGAGAATGTGGATATATATCTTTCACTGCATCATCTACAAATTGATTATCCACAGCGAGAAGATAACGTTTGGTGAATTAGGAGGAACGGGCTTTGAAGTTTCAAAATCTGCAGGGAGCTCTAGAATTAGTAAAAAGTTTCCCCGAAGACCTGCAATAACCTAACAGAAATTAGAGCAACGGACTTTGATTTGTACGTTCTGAAGCGTTTAATGAGGATACTTTCGCTTTGCTTGAGACCAGTCAATCGCGTGAAAGATAATGTATCCAGCATCTGATCACATGCCCCATCTTAGAATATATCCTAGCAGTGCCAGTGTTGCAGTTTGTGTTTCAGCGAATTTACTATAGGTTGTCATTTCTCAATAGAATGCACAAATGAAATTCGACGGTAATACATGTAGATGTATACATTTATATTTTTACTCAGTTAAAATGGTGCCACACACTCGATCTGCGTTCCCGTTTTATTTGTGACAAGCAGTGACATCGACAACGCGCAGCAGGCTATATATGATACGTATAGCTATAAGGGGTATTTCAGAATTTCCGTTGGCATTTTTTAACCGAAGAGCGCGATTTCTTAACCGGTTAACCTGTTTCAGCACTTGTTTTCAGACATTAAGTTCAGAACACCGTAATTTATTTTTTTCCCCAAATGTGGTGTGTATGGCTAACATGCCACTAGATGTCGCTTGGGAGTGCATTTCGCCCACGTATTCCAATAGGTGGTGGCACCAGCGTGTCAACTTAAACTCTCGTATCTGGACAATAAAATTAGAATGACTCGATGGATTCTTTCTAAATTTGATATGTGGATATCATGCCACAATATGTCAGTTCAGAATGCTTTCGTTCATGCGGCTATGGGTGGCGCCACCTCGGGCCAACTTTAAATTTTGTGACAATATATTGTGACAATTGGGAATGCATTCCTCCCAGGCGCCACCTGGGAGGAGGTAAATTAGAACGACTTAACGGATTCTTCCTAACTTTGGTGTATGTATATCATGCCACAAGATGTCGCTTGTTGGCACCACCTGGGTCAACTTAAAATTTATTTTCCATGACAAAAACAACGGAAAGGCTGTATGGATTCTTTGCATATTTGGTATATCAATATCTTCCAACAAGGTGTTGGTTGGTATACCGTTCCGTTCATCTGGATTCCAGACTTAAAATTATATTTTTGGACAGTAAATTTAAAACAACTTAACGGATTATTTCCTAATTTGATTATCTGATATTCTGTCACAAGATATCAATTGGGATAGCTCTCTGTCGACCCGTACGCATATATGACGCCATCTATAGACCAACTAGAATTGTGCTTTCGGACAATAAAATTAGAAAAACATAACGGAATCTTTGATGTATAGATACCATGCCACAAGTTGTCTCATGGGGTCACAGTCCATTTACATATGCCCATAGGTGGCGCTATTTATGTGTTAACTTGCCACAATTTATTGCGCCCCGATGGGCTTGAGGGATGGACCTGGGGTGTCGTGCACACGCCAGGTCATGGTAAGAACAGGCCTCAGCCCCTCCGAGAACTTTAATCATATTCACTCACTGACTCACAATTTATTGCTTGAGATTATTATCTTAAGAAAAAGTTGTTGTTCACTTTACTCCATGGATGTTCAGTTTACTCCATGGGTGTTCAGTTTACTCCATGGGTGTTCACTTTACTCCTTGGGTGCTCACTTTACTCCATGGATGTTCACTTCTCTCCATGCGCAAATAGGATGCCCCTTCTACCGTATTCGATCGACTGTATCTACTTCTTTATGGGCGTATACATATCACGCCTAGTAGCATTTGCTAGATCCTGTGTTAAATGTGACGATTTTAATCAACGTCACAAAACATTGTTGCAGAAACTTATAAAACAGGGCTACACCACCAAGCGCCTCCACTCAAAGTTTCTCAAATTTGGCGATACATATCGCATGCTGATAGCAAAATACGAGCGTAGCGTGCAAGATCTATGGCGTTACGTTTCGTAACTTGTGTCTAATTCCGCTTAACCCGGGGCTAGGGGCCGTATGAACCCATGTACTTCAAGATCCTCATGGTACTTATATGAACAGACACAATCAAAGCGTGACTGAGATACATCATTCTTTAGATGACGACTTTACAACGAATATTATGGATTAAGAATACTCATCAGCGATACGGATTTGAGATTTTTGGAACATCATGATGTCTTGCTGGCATCATTGAAAACTGTTGACCGCTTCTCTCTTGCAGGAAACAAGCCTATTTTTATGTATACTATGATTGTCTTTTTGAATTTGGTGCTAATACTGTTATATGGAATAGGTCTTTGGATTATGGACGCGGATATTCTCTAATGGACGACGGTTGAATTATGAATGACGGACTAGACGCTTGTAATATTGATAGTGAGAATATTTTTGAAAAAATACCAAGGTAAATAAAACATAATATTTAACACTAGAATATGTTAATATTAGCACTACCACTAGATTAAGAGAATATTTATTTTCGCGATTGTACTTTAACTAACTCAATACTTTATAAAGGAAATACCATTTGAATTATTTCTTATATGATTGATTTGTTCAACCACAAAATAACAGACAATATGAATATGTTTAGATAAATCGCAAGGCAATATGAAACAGTAAATAAACACGTTTCTCAGCGTAATCGAAATCTTAATTGCTAATCGACAAGAGTCAAATAAATAAAAACATATTAAATTCATATTATCAGTTACATTATCAGCCATCAAATAATGATGATGTGAAATATGTTTTGAATTAGCTCATATGTTTGGAGAAATGCTATAAAGGGTCTGAAATTAGCTTTGTTGCTTTCACCGTGACATTACATGCAAATTCACAAACGTCTCTTATCGTATAGACAGTAAGAGAGCAGAAGAGTTGGCAAGAAGGAAAATCAAATTGTATAAAGTCGCCATTCAAACTAGTTTTACCTCCAATGTACTACACATGTGAAGATGATTCGCAAACAGAATTTCGTCATCTCTAAATTATGGGAATCCTGAATTATGTATACCCAACTGGGGAACATACACTGTCTAACAATACAAACGCTGCTCTTATTTCACCTACGTATTTTCATGGTATCTTTTTCTTTTGGTGCACTTAAGGGGGCGTGTATCTTTCTATCTTTGCCTTTCAACAGTAGAATGTAATCTAATATTTTTTATAAATCTAGTATTTCCCTCCCATCTTGAATCTTACGATATACGCACGATAAAGCTATGGTGCGGTAGAATCTTAATGCTAACGTCTGAAATCTTTGTCGCTCGCGAGTATACGTTAAGCTGGTTCAAATTTCATTCACTCCCCACATATGGGATCTCTTTACTTGCATCGCTTATCGAATTCGGTTCCCAGCTGCTTTCTATATTTCCCTGAACATTACGTAGGTTAAAAGATGGTGGATGACAAATGTCTCCCGGGAAACGTCTAATTTGATTTTTGGCGTGTGTCCTGAATACCAATCCATCCTCAAGATTTTAAAATATTATTTGAGATACTAATTTTGATAATGTCGCAATTTCTCACTGCATTCTGCTCCAAATAATAGGCTGAAACGAAAACCAGAAAATGCCATTATCGAATTATAATCCAGATGTCAGGTATAATCCCAGTTGCATAACGGCTAAATACGTTCATACGCTATAGTGAGTGAGTGAACGAATAGATTTAACGTCGCTTTCAGCAATATTTCAGCTATATCACGATGAACAAACTAACACCATCCAGCCAAGTTGTGTTCCTGCTACTTCAAAGACGAAATCTTTGAAGCGGCATGGAACCAGACACCCTCAATCCACCCTATAAAACACTGAGGACAGCGCACAAGACACAGACAGGACGCTTACATGGTGCAATAAAGACAAGTGATATTATCATACGCTATAGTTTGTGGTGACAGCTAATGTACAAGTGGTGCCTGGGGTTAGTATTGGGATTGGTATGATTTATAATCCTTGGGATTTACGTAGACATTTTGGTGATTCTAATTAGCCGTTGTTTTTACCATACAATCTCGTATATTTCATCCCCGGGGGTTATTCTGAATTTACATGTAGATATTCGAACAGTGCCATTCGATTCCCCCCAGCTTCCTAGTCTCTGGCCTAAATATTTGATCAAGAGACATTGTGGATTATACTTTTCCATATACTTACCTCAGTCGTATGGGCCCTATTCGATAACCTCGGTCGTATCGACGGGTCAAAGTATTCCGGACACGATATTTCGCTGGATCATCAAACATTTCTGTTTGGTTGTTCATCTCTCTGGCGTAAATTCATATCCGATAGTCCTCTGCTCACATAATTGTTAGTTTGATCAATCATACTGTTCTGTATCGGAAGGCTCATCGATCATTTGCAATGGGCTGTCAATCACTTGATTCTCACACAAGACAAAATATCCCAATTACAAAGACTGAACTAGTCCAATTTGTGTTGCATGTCTTTGGTATCCGAGTACAGAATGGTGGAAAAATAACAGTCGTTTGCCTTTGTATATGAAACCGCTGCTCATTTCACACATCCCTGTACTCTCTACCACAAAATATTTCATATTACAACTGCTAGGCTGATAAAATAGGAAATAGCATCTTCTCGGAAACATATGTAATGCATTCTGTCAGGACAAGACGTTACTTTGTTTATAGCTGCTTCTTTATTGCGGAGGAGTGGCGTTTCAGAACAGATCATTAAATTTATCAGCTTAATAAAGATGTTAATATCTGCACGTGAACGTCACGTCTCTACAATGAGTGCGAACGTCACGTCTCTGCAATGAGTGCGAACGTCACGTCTCTGCAATGAGTGCGAAGTATTCTATAAGATCATGTCTTCAGTTATATACATGCAGCTTGAGTTAACCATTCAAAGATCTCATTCTGAGACCCGGTATGATGACCTGTACATTGGTTTGCCTCCTCCAGCTGCCGTGCCAAGCCCTCCGCAAATCATCTGTTTAATTTTCAGTCCACTCAATCAGTCACAATAAACCGCATTATGCTCTTACAAACTTAAATGTGGGGATAGTGTGGGATATAAGTGGGCCTGTCTGGTTCGGATGGGGCGAGAATTGATTTTGAATTTTCCTTGTGGGGATAATACAGGGTTTGTGTGGGACAATTGTCCAGGATTTTACAAGTTTCAGATAAACGTGGGTATTATGTATGGCGAATGTGGAGATTATGTCGGGCAAATGGACATCGATGCTCATCGACTGAGACATACGTGGGGATTTGGTGCGGTAAACTTTTTTTCTGGATTCACATTTGTGGGAAATGTGCAGGGCAAGCCGTTTTACGTTTACAGGCTGAGGTAAATGTAGGGATCATGCAGGGCAGAATTCACGACAGGGCTGAAAGTTTGTCTTGCATGGGGATTAGGTGGGCAAAATTTTCATAGTTTTCATAGCATAAGTTTAAAGTCAGACCTGGGTGGGACAAATGTTAAGCAAATAAGGTTCGGGAAGTCGGATCTACCATACCAGGTTCGGTATCTACCTGAAGTCGGATCTACCATACCAGGTTCGGTATCTATGAAGTCGGATCTACCATACCAGGTTCGGTATTGAAGTCGGATCTACCATATCGGGTCTACCATAAATACGTCTTAGGTTCGGTATCTACCTGAAGTCGGATCTACCATACCAGGTTCGGTATCTACCTGAAGTCGGTATACCAGGTTCGGCTTCGGAAGTTGGTCGGATCTACCATACCAGGTTCGGTATCTACCTTCTCACCAATCTACCTGAAGTCGGATTACCATAAGAACCTGAAGTCGGATCTACCATACCAGGTTCGGTATCTACCTGAAGTCGGATCTACCATACCAGGTTCGGTATCTACCTGAAGTCGGATCTACCATACCAGGTTCGGTATCTACCTGAAGTCGGATCTACCATACCAGGTTCTGAAGTCGGATCTACCATACCAGGTTCGGTATCTACCTGAAGTCGGATCTACCATACCAGGTTCGGTATCTACCTGAAGTCGGATCTACCATACCAGGTTCGGTATCTACCTGAAGTCGGATCTACCATACCAGGTTCGGTATCTACCTGAAGTCGGATCTACCATACCAGGTTCGGTATTTTGAATTACTGTGAGAGGATGCAGACAAATTACTATCATTTTTGATGGTTTAAAACCTGCTCGTAGTTTAAACAACCACTCAGGGTTTCAACTTTCAAGTTGAAATCATGGTTCTTCCATACGTGTTCATGATGCCGGATAGGCCCTGCATTTCCTAGTACCTGGTTCATGAAGGAAAGTAATGAGTTTATCACCCTAGGTAAACTTCCACACTCTTTGGAGCCAACAAATGAAGAACATATTGATTATTGAATTTTTATTTTATAAATAATTATTAGGAGCCAATTGAAATAACATCCACACGAGTACTGGTCGGTATCTGTATCTATATAGTTGTTTTTACACATGACGACTAGTAAAAATTGTAAAACATCAACGTTGATTTTTACTTTGAGAGTAATATCGTCCTACACTGTGTTCAAATCTGAACACTTCTGAAAAATGTGAGAATTTGTTGAATAAATCACAAAAATGTTATCGAAAATTGAGAACGTTGACATTTACAAGAAAAAAACACATTATCAAATAAAGTATGTGAATAATTAACTCACGATAGTGATAATCTAAGAAGTATGTGTTCAGCGGTGATGTGTGCAAATTTGAACACAATTTATGCTTCAAGCCTATAAGAAATGTTACAAAAGGTGTTAAAATACACTGTTAACAATACCCGTAAATTTTACGGTAGAATACCGGTAGCCAAACATCTACCATAAATATAACGATGACTAATTTGTTTGACGGTCACCGTGAAATGTACGGTGATATACCATCAATTTTAAGCGATTACCGTATAATAGTTATTTTATAAATCTGTATTTCGGTAAAAACAGCCATATATCTACTCTGCTGATATAAATTTGTGGTGTCGGTAACCATAAATTCACCCAAGGAAGTTGTAGCATAGTATGAATCATCGCAGTCTCATTGAACATCACAAAAACCTTGATCGCCTCCGTCGTTGTTGTATACGCAATTGACTCAGTGACAGGAGCACACAAACCGAAGTTTCCGTTCATAGCGATCGCGTCTTTTCTTCAGAGTATCCCCCCAACCTGTTGTGGTTAAACCTAAGTTTAGATCTTCACCAAGACGGCGTTGATTAAATGTGTTTTCTGGTGTTGAGGTGGTGCTACACGAATGTGGATTATAGTCTAAACTACTCTGGACCCAAACAATGCTAACTTTGCGCGGAGCTAATGTCATCACGTGACGCAGGGTTAATAGAGCATTCGCTCACCACCTGCCATATGTGACCTTATTCCAGGTTACGGTATTCTTCCGTATTCTGTCTGGGAATAACGTTATTCTACCGTTTTTCTGAATATATGGCATATTACCGTCAAATTCGTGGTAATATACCGTAATTCTGAAGATACAGTGGATTGCTGTCAGGTTTACGGTAATATACCGTATATTTTACGGTACTTGGTTACAGTGTATGAACACTTTGCTTTCAAATGTGAACACCATATACGCTCTTTGTGTTAAAAAAAAATTTCAATTGTGAGCAAAATGTTCTAGCGTGAATGTTTTATTCCATAATTTAAAAAAAAAATGGTGACATTCTGAATTTCGATAACATATCAATTCATTTCAACAAATACAGAAGTGTTCATATTTGAACGTAGCGTCCACATTTCTGATTGTAAACGGACGCGGCATTTCCTACATCATCTTTAGTCAGACAAACCTGCATTATGGAGGATGCATTTCCTACTGGTATGTGTGTATTCATGTGAATTTAACAACCAGATCTCCAGCAACTTGATGCGTTACAAACTTCTCAACTGAGTACCGTACCTCAAATTATGAAAAAATGTGCTTCAATAAACGTAAGTGCAAAACTACGACAGTCGGCAATTGAACCTTCCTATAGCAGTTGAAAAATTTCAAGTAATGGTTAGTAGAAGTGTAAGCAAGGTGCAGAGAATTGGGTTACATGGCATGTTCTATGACCAGTGCCCATCGAGGTGAGTGTATTGTACAAGGATGGAATGACGAAATCAATATATTCATCAGTCCATATTATTTTTGATACCGTTCAGACGAACTTGCGTCCAATATAAGCACCGTCTTCCATATTATCTAGTAACAGTTGCCGAATTAAGCCGGTGTTAGAAGGCAATTGGATAGAATACTGGCGCGCCTCGCTTTCTGGCCTCACGCTCAATATCTCAAGCAGCAGTTTATACACTAGTAACCTTAGCTAGTTTTGCTCTTCTGCTTTGAGCGGTTGATAGGGTAAGCCTAGGTGATGCCGATTCACCAACAAATCTGGGTGACGTGGGTTCACTTGTTTGCCTATGTACCGGCGATGTACTTAAAATTCTTGGTGATGGAGACTCACCAGGAGGACTATTTCCATCTATACAATGTGTGCCGCGTTCCAATTTTGGCTTTTCCTCCACTGTGTTACAGATGGGTTGAGATGCTATGTTGCTATCATTCGCTGTGGGCCCAATGTTCCCCTCTGATTTGCTGAGGCAGGCCGCTAGATCTTCAGGTAGTATATGGTCTGGGTGTAGTTCAGTGATGATGGTTGGTATGGTTGGAAATTTTAGCAGATGTGTTTCTTTGTTTCGGACTTCGTTCCTACTAGTTTGCTCTTGGCTAGCGCTTTTCGTCTCTTCGCCTGCGCTAATCTTCGGTTCTCTAGCACTATTTCTCTGCTCTCTAGCACTGATCCTTTCCTCCGAACACTCGAAGAATCCGGATTGCGTTGCGTGTTTTATAACTTGTGCATAGATTTCTTTAGCGTCCAGATCAACTAGATCTTCTGTCGGAATGTCGTCAACGTCTAATAAAGGCCTTTCTGTTACCTCGGTGCGATTCTCTGCAGACAACGGCAGAGACTGGAGACAAATTTTTTGATCACGCCAACGAGCGCTCTGAATGACGCCGGTGGTTGTGAGTTCGATATCGTATCGAACTTCATTTCTCTCATTCTTAACTTTGATCTTTTTCACATGATCCTCGGCATCTCCTGAGAAGACATCGGACAAATTACTGAGGAGAGTTACAGCTTGGATCTCGTTATCTCTGCGCCTGCGTATAATAATTGGCGCCTGTCCACTGGGCAATTTTATTCTCGTCTTCACCTCGAAGTCCGCTATAAGCTCGTCTTCTGTCAATAACATTTTAGCATATGTCACATGATTTTTCTCGACGGTCACATCGTTATCAGTTTCCCAAGTGAACGTTTCTTCAAACGTTTCCCCATTACTCTTGGTGATGCTGAACTGGCCGTCTACACCGGCGCTAACGCCACAATCTCCGAATGCTACTGGAATGGTCAACTTGAAGTTGGCATTGCCCTTTATGGTGAATCCTCGCTGGAATGTAACGTTGGTCGTAGCTTTCGTTTGTCGTTGAATTTTGAATTTGTATGATTGTGCAACTCCAGTGTCGTTCTTGAAGTTAGTGGAAAACAATTCTACTTGCTTTTTCTCCTGGAACCCATCCTTTGTGTTTGGTCTAGGTTGAAATTTTGTCGTGGTATGCTCGAATTCGAAAAAGTTCCACTGCACGTCAATTATATAATCACCGCGGCATATCAACATGCTAGAGAGCCAGGGAGTGAGGCGCCGGAATTCCCGCCAAGCATAATCCTGCAGCACCTCCTCACAATCGAGAATAGGGCTGCTATCTGACGACTGTGCACGGCACGCACAAAGCATCTTCAATCTCATTCACGCAGAAAAGTCTGGTTCACCTGAAACGAGAAAATATACTTTGTAGCAAGATTCGTTGATCGTTTTCTTTTTATTTCATTACATTTTAGCAAGTATATGGTGTGAGCCTCCTGCATGGTTTGAGCTCATGCCCCCATGTCTCTGTAGAGCGAGCCAGTCCTCTATATGTACATGTATATATCAGCTTATAGACCTATCGAATAAGCCTGTTGTCCTGGCCCTTGTATCCAGTAATAGATAATATCGATTCTTCCGGACAGTGCGATCAGCTTGTCAGTATAAGTCCGTGACCACCAGAACAAAAGTAGTTTCTATATCAGCAAAATGCGTTAAAAATGGGTTTGAGGACCCACTCAAAAATCTCTGTTTTTTGTCCACGAAGTTCTAAGGATCAGAAAATTCATTTCGTACAACAACATAACTTTTTACCAAAAGGCCATTTTAAGATGGCGGCTATGTGTGAAAACGTCCGTCTTTTCCCTTCTATGGGAATGTTTTAATGGCAATCATATGAGACCTATGTGTGATCATTTTCAGTAAGACTGAGGTTTGTTCCATGGTCGTCGTATAACTCTACCTTGTGAGGTTTACGGAGGCGTGTGGGGTATTCAAGGGAAACCTTTCACCTCATAGAGTAAGAATAGGGTGGTGTCATTGCCTGAGTATCATCATGACCATCGTGTCACTTCAAATTGTGATGTCAACGCGCGCTTGCGCAATCTTTAGCTAGGTACATGTATGTTTGTAACCTTTCGGAGCGTGTGGGTTATTCGAGGAACACGCTCAATCTCGTCTTGGGCTTTCTCACATATTTGTTTGCAAGGCAGTCTTTGCCGTAACGCAGTAACGCCCTTCGGGGACAATCTTCAAATGTACAGTCTACCCGGTACAAGTTATTGCTAAAAATATTCAACAGGTCTAGCCCTTCATTTCCCAGTAGTTTTGTCAAAACTTTCACAAAATCCCGGTAAATGTTTATATTTTCTTAAAGGGCATGTTTATACTATTTTTTCAAGATAAATGCTAGTTGTGCAATCGTAATTGGAACCGATTTTCGTCCTTCGGAGTTTAGTTAATCGTTAATCGAAAATTCATTATAGTAGCCAAAAATAGGTAATATTTCGTCCACTTAATGGGCAAATCTAGACATTAGATTCCTATAAGATTGGAAGATATCTTTTGTCATTTAGAAAGTGATTGTTTAACAGTATTTTCGTTATTTTGGGATTACACTATCTGATTACAGCACAGATTCTAGTGCTAAAAATTAGTCGAGTTCCATGTGGGATTCGAACCAGCGACCACCAGAGTAAGACACCTAACCGCCAACACTAACTGACAAAAAGTATCTCCTTATTTATTTCAGCGATGGGAACTGTGCCATAACACATGGGGGGTATTGTATGCTCGCTTTCAATACTGCCGGTTTTCTACCTGTCTTTTGTTGGAGGCCCGTTGGCCGAGTGGTTTAGACAGCCGACATATAGTACTGGAGGTTGGGTGCGTTACTCTGCTGGACGCTGGTTCGAATCCCGCATGTGACTCGACGAATTTTCAGGGCCAGAATCTGTGCTATAGTAAGATCGTGCAATTCCAAAATAACGAAAAACTCTGGTACTATATTAGTATTTCCCGTCTATGGGTGAGGTAAAAAAGCTATTCAAACCAGGGAGTGTACCATACAGATTTGTGCGACATATGCTTTATATAAAATACCCATATTTCGTAAAAACACATTTAAAATGTTCCACCCCAAGACTGACGAAAAATGAATTGTGGATGGCTTGACAGCGATTAGTTAGTTGGATGAGTATCACTGCAAATGGGTCTGATGTTTTTCTCTTTGTCGAGGATGAGTAGTTTGGTATGTATATTTATGGCCAATTCTTTATCCTTTTTGTGTTTCATTGTTAAAATTTTGATGAGCTGGTGGCGTCTATGGATTGAGTTCAGTATTGCTCTTTGTCATGTTGCTGAAACAATGTTGATCGCCACGTTTTAGATTAGTTACGGTAACATACATTAAAAAAAGCCAAAAATATATTTCTTTGAATCTGCTCAAAAAGCGGTGATTTATTAAAACAGACACAATATTTAAGATGTATATCATCAATGCTCATGACGTCAAAATTGACGTGACACAGCGTAGACTGACATTGGGATTTTTCTGATTTGTTTTGTTGTTTTTTTTTGTCTGTACAAATAGTTTTGTACAGAATTAATAAAATACTATTTGTCTTTAGTTACGTGACACCTGTTCAACTTTGGTATATCACTATATAGAACACAGTTTATGATGCAGAAATGAAAGGTGAAACTTCTTCCGTTTCGTCTACATTATAGTATGTCTCATGCAAAACTGAAGTGTTTACCTAACAGTTCCATTAGTTATACAAAAATGTCTACGACTCGACAAAAATCTGGAAATACAGCAGCAAATATCTTAGATGCTGCAAAAAAGGCTATATTTATTCTGACCAAAGCATACAATAGCCATAGAAATGCGAAAATGATTCGGAATAATAACTTCGCGATATGATCGATAAATCTCTTCAGGTTTCTCGTTCGACAGCTTCAAGGCTAAAACCGTCCTGAACAATAGAGCGTTGTAGTAATGATGATTCTGCCTAAATTGCTTCAAAGTTTTTATTATCGGCCTTTTGTCTGTCTTCGGGGACAAGATCCGGACCAACAGCAACAACTGATCAAATTTCTACTAATCTGAAGAACAACAATTTCACGCTTTGGTGGTAGGTTGTCACTTTTTAATTCTGGTCAGACCACAAGTGACTAATCCCATGCAAGGCGAGTGCCACAATCCTACTAGTCAGAATACTTCTATCGCCCCTTCGACGTGAATGCTTCTACTCACCTATCTGCCTGAACACCATATTATCGACACAGCCCTAACCAGGTTAGGGATATCCCGCTCTTTAAAATGAAGATGAAAAAGTCGTTTTTGCTCAATAACTTTTTATTTCTTCTCAACCAATGCTCCAAAACATCAGGCGCATTAATCTAGCTATTGCTCCATGTCCTAAAATTAATTGTCCTTTTGAAGAACCCGTCTATTACAATGCATATAAGGGAAATGTGAAGAGGTGCCGACATACTGACAGAGTCACATGACTTCACAATATATTCTTCTGGTTAACCTATTCTGAAGCACATACCAAGAATCTAACGATTCGTGATATGTGTTGTATCTCAGGTAAGCTTTTATTGTACCTGTTCATGTGGCAACTTGGATGACATGACCACACGGTCCCTAGCAATAGGGGTCATGTTGGTCATGTGTGGTCATGTGTGGTCATGTTGTTCAATAGCGTAACATATATTTGGCCTATTATTATGCAAATTAGATAGATGACAATTGTTTTTTTACTACCATTTGATTGAGATATATATGTTTGTGCGAGCCTCAAGAGCATTTTTCTGAGTTTATTATGTAAACTGATTTGTTGAGCAAAAACTACCTTTTTACCTCCATTTTAGAGAGCGAAATCGGCCCAACCTGCTAAATTGGTTCGGTTTACCACGTATCACTGTAGAATGTTACAATGCGATCAAACTGGATCAGTTTATCTGAGATCCAATAATCACATCAATCAAATAATCAATTCGTTGTATGGAAAATAAAAATTAAAAGCTATATTATAAGTCAGAATTTGGATTTCATACAAACCACCAATCCTAACCAAAAACGGAGGCAACGGAGCCTAAATAATCATCAAATCGAATTCTGTCAAATCCTGATCAACATGGTCCGTAGAAAGATGTAAGTATGTAGCTTAAAAACTGCATATAGCTGGTCATTGCACATCAACGTCACACATTGTTGCAGAAAATCAGGGCTATTCCACCAAGCGCCTCCACTCAAAAAACGATACATATCGCAGATAGCAAAATACGAAAGCGTGCAAGATCTAGCCTAAATGTGTCTAATCCGCTTAATAGGGGCCAATGTACTTCAAGATCCTCATGGTACTCATATGAACAGTCACAATCAAAGCGTGGCTGAGGTACATCATTTTTAGATGACGACTCTATAACGAATATTATGGATTACGAATACTGATCAGCGATACGGATTTGATATTTTGGAACATCATGATGTCTTGCCGGCATCATTGAAAATTGTTGACCGCTTCTCTCTTGCAGGAAACAAGCCTATGTTTATGTATACTTTTGTCTTTTTGAATTTGGTGCTAATACTGTTATATGGAAATGGAATAGGTCTTTGGATTATGGACGCGGATATTCTCTAATGGACGACGGCTGGATTATGAATGACGGACTAGACGCTTGTAATCCCCCGCTTGACTAGCATCAAAGTGTAACAGAGATTATATTTTTCTAAATTGTACACATTTTTATTTGGCTCTGATGCGCAATTCTACAAGTGTTTTTTTCAAAGTTCATACCAGTTTAATAGTATGATGCAGAATATAATAATGATGATACAAATTGATCATTAAAGCTTTGAAAATCGCCAATAAGGCGTGAAGCTAGTCGGCCATAATCAGACAGTGGGTTCGTCATATATTCTTTGCTTTTCATTACTCTTTCAACAACAAAGACTCCATATACATGCAATATCACTGACTAGAGCTCGGTGCACCTGTATCATCTGTCATTTATGGCTGTGTTATTGCTATTATTGCTCACAGTGATATTATAATTGTGCAGCATGGCGTTTCAGTTCAAGTCATTTCGGTAAGAGATTAGCTTCCGTAATTTACGATGCCTACTTTACAATGTCACTTTCAGAACAATCAACCATTGTTCCCAGAAGCGAACTATACAAATAGCCCTATGTCGCCTTATAATTTTTTTCACATTTACCTCGACTTGAGGTTGATTTGCAGAATGTCGGCAATCCCCAAAAGAGTCAAATGATTATTGCATGTGAAATGGCTACCACCTACAGTTGCGTAGTTTTTTTCTCGTTGGATCGGATATTTCTACAGAGATATTAACTACACATAATACATAATTCGGCACCATCATCCCCCAGCGACCAGAACGATGTTCGGTGGCAGAAATAGGTCATAGCGTCCAATGCGTAAGGAAGACGTGATGCATATAATTTCTGAAGCATCATAATCTGATATTTCAATTCTCAATGCAGGGGAGAAGGCGCCCGAGTTATATGATTCAATCGAATGGATGAATATTAAACTCAATATTGGGGCATGAATTACTTTGTATAACGTATGTCCTATTTTCATCAACATATCTCCCAGCAGTGAACTTTTTTTTTCTTCAGAAAATCTAGATTTGTTTGATGTACAGGTTTATTTTCATTCTCAAGTTAAAAGAAAATTAATCGAATATCAAAGAAATTCGCCAATACACCCGTGTTATTTTGGAGGCATGATGACTTCGACCTATCAACGTCATATCAACTAGGCTGGTCTCTTGACACACCAAGAGTAATTTTAAAAGGAATTACATTACCTATGCAATTGGTCAAAATAAATATGGAAATACTGCGCACAGTTTCACGCTGCAATAGGAATCACAATTACACAATTCATTTGAAGATCGAAGAAACGACATTGGAGTTATGCTACCAAAATAACTGTCATAATCGAGTAATTAAAGAGTTAAGGATCAGCTATGGTCAGTGGAGTTGTACTTCCAAATTTACCAGAAGCAAGTTTTGTCTGATAATTTATTTCCACAGGCGACGTTCTGATCTCTTGTTTATAGCAACATAATCGATATAAAATTAAATGTCTGGTCATTTGCAGCGGGAGGAATATATTGTTGATGTAACTTCTTCAATACTTCTTCACTATTGCTTTAACGATTTGTTTTTTCTGATCTTGTAGATTCAAACAATTATAATCGACCACGCCTGCCGCTCGAATGCCCGACAACTTATTGAATGGCATCGTTTCACATGCAGATACACACCTAAAAGCAAGCTCACATCTTTGACGCCAATCATCAAAGTATGTAATTGCAGCATTTAACCATGTATCAACTTCTCTCAACATTTTTTTACCTCCTTCGCCCCACCCCTCCCAGGTTATCTACAAAAGGGATGTGCTCGAAATTTGCATGATCGACAGTGGCGTCTCCCGTATCTAAACATAGGGTGCTTCAAGTATACCCTGCAACCTGATCATATTCATTCGATCGAACCACAACCTAAAATATGTTGGACGGTTACTGATTTCATGTAATTCTTTCCTTTCTTTTCGGCCGTCGAAATCAATCGCCTCCATTGTGAGAAAGCTCTTGTTGGTTGTGTGGTATACTTCAATGGGAGAGAGAGAGAGAATTAAGATTTAACGTCGAGTTTAGCAATATTTCAGCTATATAGCGACGATCAAACAAAATTCAAAGTATTCAAGTTAATAACTCAGTAAACTAATGCATTACAAACATGTAAATACATTAAAATTTATACAACAAACCGATCTCTCTCAAATAATCTAAAATACAATCTTCCTTCACTCGACCAAAAAGATCTTCCAGAGTAGCTGCTCGATAAAAGTTCTCTTACAATCTATACAGTCCATAAGAGATCTTCGTGGCATGGAATACACCTTGGGACTGGCTCTTTTTCAGAAAATGCGCGTGAGTTAATATTCTATGGCCGAGTCTACATCGTCTAATCATGGCTTGATGGAAACGTTTCTGGTTGTTCAGATGAGTAGCCTACAGGGGGATTTTTTTTTTGAACTCGTGAACTTTTTTCTTATCCATAGCATCCCACAAAGATTGAAACAACTTTCTCACATAAGCACAGATAGATCGTCTGAAATCACTCTATGTGATTCCAACAGGATCAGCCTCATCATCTAGGGCTGCCTTAGCCATTTTATCAGCTTCAGTATTACCTTCGATGTCAACGTGACTATAGGTATCCCACAAAACACAATATCAATCTGCTGATCAAATTTGTAGAATATTCCAGCTGGTGGGATGAGTTGAAGTTCCACCTTCAATCGCTTGAAGGCATGACAGTGAATCTGAAAATATGGCATATTTCATCCTTTTAGTGAACCCAATACCTTCTAAAGCCGACAATAGAGCCTTTGCTTCTGCAGTGAATATCGAACTTTTACCTGTAGGTTTTAGTTTAAAGATAGTAGCACATGCTACTCTCTCACCCTCTTTGCATCCATCTGTATAAATAGCCTGATGCGATCTGTATTTCTGTCTTAGTAGACCAAATTCTTGTGTATACACGAGCTGGCCCGTGTCTGCCTTTTTATATTTCCTCAATGTAATATCTACTCCTGGTTTGATTAACAGCCATGGTGGAGTTGGCAAGAGCTTGTTGGGTAAAATTTGTAAGCATAATACCAGCTGCTACAATGTGTGGTTTCATACGAATTCCAAGAGTTGGAATAATGGAGAGTTCTTCAAATAGAAATCAACGTACTGAGGTTTGAAAACAGTTATATGCAGGATTTGAGTGATTTGAACGCAATTTTGTGATATATTCCAATGCTAGTTTAATTATTCGAAATTCCTTTTTAATATTTCCTCAATGTAATATCTACTCCTGGTTTGATTAACAGCCATGGTGGAAGTTGGCAAGAGCGTCCTGGGTAAAATCTTGTAAGCATAATACTGCAGCTGCTACAATGTAGTGGTTTCATACGAATTCCAAGAGTTGGAATAATGGAGAGTTCTTCAAATAGAAATCAACGTACTGAGGTTTGAAAACAGTTATATGCAGGATTTGAGTGATTTGAACGCAATTTTGTGATATATTCCAATGCTAGTTTAATTATTCGAAATTCTGAAGGAATTTCATTTGCTTCGACATATAAGCTTTCCTAAGGGGATGTTCTGAACGCTCCGAGGCAACGTCTTAGTCTTTGATGGAGAATAGGATCTAGCTTTGCCAAGTTTGACTTGCTTGCACCGTTGCAAACAATATAACCATACTCAAGTTTAGAACGAACAAGTGATCGACATAAATGGAGAAGCGTTTGCTGATCTCCTCCCCACTTATAGCTGGCAACTACATTCAACAAATCAACCGCTTTTGTACACTTGGCTTTCAATCAATTTAATGGTCAAACAATATTCCTAAGAATTTGACCGCTTTTACTAAGTTGATCTCAGTTCCATCTAATGTAAGCACGGGATCTTTGTGCTGAAAATATTTTCTGCAGAAGTGTATACAATTTGTCTTAGCTTTGAAGAATTTGAACCCATTTTCTAGACACCATTTCTGAAGTCTATTTAGACAACGTTGTAATGTTCACTCAATATTGTGTATAGTTTTTCCACTACACGATATGTTGAAATCGTCCACAAAGAGTGAACCATCAATTGATTTATTCAAAACTGCAGCTAAGTCGTTGATACTGATTCTAAACAGAGTAGTAGACAAAATACTGCCCTGTGGGACACCTTGATCCTGATCGAAATGATCAGACATGGTTGAACCCAACCGAACTTGGAATTGTCTATCGTTCAAAAAGTTGGATATGAAAATGGGTAAACGACCCTTTAATCCCATAGTATGAAGGTCTTTTAGAATCCCGTATTTCCATGTAGTATCATAGGCTTTCTAAATCAAAAAAGATGGAAACTACATGTTCATTCTTGGCGAAAGCATTCTTGACATAGGAATCTAATCTGACTAAACGATCAATGGTACTTCTATTTTTACGGAAACCAGCTTGAATACCAATAAGTTTCTTTTCAGTTTCCAGGTACCAAACAAGGCGATCATTTATCATGCGTTCCATTGTTTTACAAACACAGCCAATCAGTGAAATCGGGCGATAATTACCAGGGTACGTATGGTTACGGCCAGGCTTTGGTACTGGTATAACTACGGCATTATGCCATGACGGTCAGCCAAAATCTATTGAATATGCGTAATAGGATTTACGCGTGAGTTAATAGTGTGAGAAACTCGGGTGATTCGGGTAGATGTTTCAAATGCCGATAATGGATATTATCAGGGCCTGCAGCAGAATCGTTAGCTTTCGTGAGAGAAGCATGAAGTTCTTCAATTGTAAACATAGCGTTGTAGCTTTCATGGTTACCGGAGGGGAATTTTATTTCATTTTTCTATTCTCTTCCTTGGAAACTTTAAAATTTAGGCACATAATTATCTGACGAAGAGTTTTTGGTAAATGTTTCGCCTAATTCATTTGCAATTTCCACTCTGTCAGTTATCACCTGGTCTCTATCGTTGAGATGATGAACGCTGGAGCTTTTTCCTTTTATTCTTTGGATCATAATCCAAACTTTCGTTATGGGAGTATGTGTATTGATCTCAGAAATATAATTTTTCCAAGAATCACGTTTATTCTGTTTCATGGTTCTACCAGCTTTCGCTCTTGTGACTGGGATCTTTCAAATTTTCAGGATTAGGATGTCGGCGGAAATATCGTTCAGCTTCCTTCTTACATTTTCCTGCTTCATTGCAGTCATCATTAAACCATGGTTTTTAATATGTGCAACTCCATAAGATGTGGGTATGGTTCGGTTAGCAATTTCAATCAGCATATCTGAGAATAACTGTATAGGATCTGGAACATCAGCGAAAGAGACTTAGAAATTTTGTGAACAAAGCTTTTCAAATTCTGGCCAGTTTGCTTTCTTGACATTATTACCTTGTGAAAAGCTGAAAAGTCATCAGCTGAATGAACAGCTTTTAAAACAGTGGGGAAGTGATCACTTGCACAAAGGTCATCACGAATGGACTAAGTAATTTCTTCGAGTATAGGAAGGTCGCAAATTGAGATATCTAATGCTGAATAGGTTCCACCAGCTGAGGGAAAATGTGTATAAGAACCATCATTAAAAATACACAAAGAATTATTTGATATAAAATCTTCAAGAATTTTTCCTTTACAATTCTCTTCATTATTACAAAAATTACTACGGCCGTTAAAATCGCACATCAATTACAAGCGTCTGGTCCGTCATTCATAATTCAGCCGTCGTCCATTAGAGAATATCCTCGTCCATAATCCAAAGACCTATTCCATATTCCATATAACAGTATTAGCACCAAATTCAAAAAGACAATCATAGTATACATAAACATAGGCTTGTTTCCTGCAAGAGAGAAGCGGTCAACAGTTTTCAATGATGCCGGCAAGACATCACGATGTTCCAAAAATATCAAATCCGTATCGCTGATCAGTATTCTTAATCCATAATATTCGTTGTAAGGTCGTCATCTAAAGAATGATGTATCTCAGTCACGCTTTGATTGTGACTGTTCATATGAGTACCATGAGGATCTTGAAGTACATGGGTTCATACGGCCCCTAGCCCCGGGTTAAGCGGAATTAGACACAAGTTACGAAACGTAACGCCATAGATCTTGCACGCTACGCTCGTATTTTGCTATCAGCATGCGATATGTATCGCCAAATTTGAGAAACTTTGAGTGGAGGCGCTTGGTGGTGTAGCCATGTTTTATAAGTTGCAACAATAAACAAGGTTTAGGGAGCTGATCGTAAAGATTCGGAAGTTCACTAAGACGGAGACCTCCAGATGAAGGTATGTACACCGTGCATAACGTGAATACAGAATTCAAAGTAAGACGAACTGCTACAGCTTGTAAATCCGTCTTTAAAGCAATAGGACTATGTAAAACACCCATTTTAACAAGTATTGAAGAGCCGACGGTAGCCCTTCCATGCTCTTGCAAAGCATAGGAATGATAGGGTGGATATTGCCGTAATTCAAACCTATTTTTATCTGCTTCTTTGAGAACAGTTTCACTTAAACAGAGAGCTAAGGATTAATAATCCTGAGTTAACAACTGAAGCTCATTTAAATTTGACCAAACTCCTCTGCAGTTCCATTGGAGGAGGGTAGGAGACTGAGCCATGTTAGTCTATATGAAGAAATAACACACAGGAGCACACACACTAGGAAATAGAGCATCATCTTAGCCATTATGGACGTTTAATGAGAGGTCTTTTCCTCTGGCGTTTCTGTTTTTTCTTCTGATCTTCTCGCAACTGCTGCATATTTTTGTCTTTATTACCATAAATTGTTTGTTCTCTCTTCAGCTCACATTTCTTTTTTGACCTCTGGGAGTCCTGCCGGGTGGCTCATTATCATAAGATTGATCTATGTGCTCAGCGACCGCGTGTTTATCTGAGGTGGGGTTCATGTGGTGAGTCCAGTTTCCACAACAGCATCTGAATGCACAGGTGAATGTTCACCACGACTGCCGTCCACATCGAGTGCACCAGCATCCTTGTTTGGGCATTTTACCGTCGTTGACAACGCTGTCGTTCTCCACCTCGGACAGAGAACCACCAGTTTGAACTGTTTTTGGATCTACAATCCTCTCAAACTCATTTTCTTTAGACTCCTGATCATGCAGCAGAGTTTTCGAACTTTCATCCACCTTATTCCTCTTTTTGGGGGGGCGGGGGGGGGGGCCGAGGACCAGGAATATCACAGGAATTATCAACATCATCCTCATCAGAGAGAGCTGAAATTCTGTTTGAACTCTTGGGTACATTTCCTGCTTCCTCTGTGCTTTTTTCTTCTTTTGCCTTTGCCTGAGCCTAGAATTCCTCTTTGAGGTCTAGCCATCCGGTCCTACAATTGACCAAATACTATCACGAACGCTTTCCGGCTGCTCGACTTCCTGTGCGTTCATTATGATAGAGCTGTCCGCAATCTCTTCCCTGTATTGGATTGAATTCCAGTTACATATTGTGAAGCAGTCCGGTTATTTCTGTCAGTCAGACCTTCTGTGTTTTCACGAGTTTCATTTTTTGTGTCCTGGCTGACCACAACTCTGGCATTTATCCTTACATGAACAATCCCAAAAACATGCGATTTTCATCTCCGCAGGTGTAACAGGCTTTAACCTGACCTTAATGCCAAATAGGAAATCTGAATTCTCCAAACATAACTGTGGAGGGAAGAGTGGTTTTGATGCCAGACATCCACACATTCCTACTCCCAGTTTTGAAATCTCTGTCAGAAGTATAGGCAGTATTAGCCCTGCAGTGAACAGGTCTGTGTAACAACTGTAAGTTCATCACGAGAGGTTATACTGGTCGTTGCTAAAGAAGGATTGTAGTTCGTTTATTTGCCATAAAACACTACTCTATGATAATGAACATCAAACAACCGGCGTGCCGAGGCATGGGCCTGACCGGAATTCGATAAAACTCCATTCGGGAGATCACCGTGCAATAATTATTGATGACCACTGAGTTCAGTAACTAGCTCACCAGACAACGTTCAACTGACTGTTATGTTAAATAGCTTCCAGGTCAGCTGGAGACTAACGGTTGTTCTTCGTAAATGGAGACGAACATCTGAACGGTCATGTTCTTTTGTTCTTTAAGTTGCGCCTCAATGAATGTTCTATATTGATAGATGATCCTTTGTGGTGATCTTCAGGAAAATTTGAGTAAATCGCTTTCATAATCGCACAGAAACATCGTTTCTTCTCGTCTCCAGTTCATGCAGCTTGAATTGAAGATGCCCCGTTGAATAGCAGAATAATATCGAGTATTCCTCATTTCATTTCGTAAGCAATGCAACAATATCCCTGGTTTTCCTGCTGGTAAAATATCAGAGGATAATACGCTAATGGAGAGCTTTTTCGTGTCTTCTTTTTTTTCAGTATCTAACATAGAATTCACATCCACTTTTCGAATGAAAAAAACGCGAAAAGATAAAATCAACAAAAATTCGAGTTGATCACACGACCAATTCAATAAACATGAAAATTTCTTCAACGAAATGATTTTTCCCCACACCTCTCGACCCATTAACATTCAATCAGAAACTTTAGAATGAGGTGATCACACAAAAATACCCTCCTCATATATAGCATCACAGCTTAAAACACAGCTACAAAGACATTGTCCTGAAGATGTCGCCACTCGACTATAACTCATTCTCAATATTAAGTGGATAGGTCAACGTGAACGCATAGGTCCAATGCTCCAGTAACATATCCTGTTCACGAGGACAATTTTATCAGACCGTGTGAAAAGATTTTTGTGTGATCGCAGAAGAAGCCTTAGCTAATTTCGTTTAGATATGGTGGTCCATTAAGGGAGAAGTAAATGTACCAGGTCAACACAAAGTTTCATCTGGTCATCCAACATGGACAACCAATTTTTCTACGTAGCTTGTGAAATTCCTTACTTCCTCTGCAAATAAAAGTCTGGACCTTCTTTTATCTATCTGGCAAATGAGAGTGCACATGTATAAAATATATACCGATTATTCCGCGCATCGGTGATGTCTCATGACAGGATCGAAGAAAATTAGCTTCATGAATTAGTAACGGGTAAATAAGACTACAAGTTCAATAAAACTCTCTACCGAAAGGTCAGTACTGATGACGCATGAACGTAACGTATTCGATATTTACATCAATTGTTTTTTAAACGAATAAGAGCGATCCTAGTTCATTTCAGACAGGAAAGTGTAGATGCTTTAATTCGAGGATTTATGAAATGTACTGAAGGAAATCAGTGGCATAGTCGGGTGACGGTACATTCTTTATTCTTTATTCTAAAACAAGTCGCCATCTCGACAATGGAAAACACGATCTTGATCTATTTTATACTTCCCATGACATTGGCTTATCAAAATGTTTCTGAAACGGCTTATGGTGATAACGCTTAAGAACAAAAAATAGGTACATGTATATATACATGTATATATTTTTTTAACATCTCAAATTTCCGTTTCACCTAGAATATCTAGCAATGAAAAGGATTTTAAGAAGAACGTTATGTGATCTTTGAAACAGCATTCGAACTGTCATTATTTTCTTCCAAATAACCATATTTACTTTTCTCTAAAAGTCTAAGTACCTTTATTCAGATGTGTATGCACTTCACACGAAGGCTTAAAAAGATTCAAACTTGAAATCAGCTAAACTGCAGACGATATTCAGAAATCCCTCTTTAGAACTCGGTACAAGTTAACCGCTTTCCCTCTTTAGGACTCGGTACAGGATAACCACGCTGATTATGTATGGTTGGCATTGTTGCCGGAATATGCCGTTCATATCGACAATGTAATTGTGCAGCATATGGCGTTCCAGTCCAAGTTATTTCCGTAAGGAATTAGCTTCCTTGTTAGGTTCGGGGCTACATTACGATGTCACGTTGAGAACAATCGATCATTGTTCCCAGAAGAGAATTATAAATAGTCCTACCTCGCATAAAGAATGTTTTCTCATTTGTATCGTCTTGAACTTGAGTTGCAGAATATCGGCAATCCCCAAAAGCGTCAAATGATCATTACGTGGAAAATGACTACCACCTAGAGTTGCGTGGTATAATCTCACTGGAGCGGCAAGATGCCAATATGGGGCTTGAATTGCTATATCGTGTGTCCTGTGCGCAAATTGTTCATCAAAATATCGACGGAAATAATCCTCTCAGCACTGAAACTTTGCAGAAACCCTAGATTTATTTGGAGAGTTTTAATTCTCAAGTTCCAAGAAAATACATTCAATATTTTAAAAAATCCCAATTCACGTCATATTATTTCGGAGGTATGATGACTTAGGCCTATCAACTTCATATCTTAGAGCCTGGTCTCTCGACGCCCCAAGAGTAAAAGGAATTACATCAGATTCGCCAATGTTATTGATCAAAATATAAGTGTGGAAACTGCTCAAATTTTCTTGGGGTCAGAGTATTCACTCCGATGTACTGACGGAAACGTCGCGGAGAGGAACAATGTTACACAATTCATTTGAAGATCGAAGAAACGTCAATGGAAGTCACGCTACCAAAATAACGTTCTGACAGTCATGTTATTGAAGACTGAAGAATATCTCAGACTGTGTCAGTGAAGTTCTACATACCAATGTACCAGAAGACCAGTTCTGTCTAAACACTCGTCGGTGGGTCTCTGAATTTAATTATTTACTCTTCATGTTTGAAAATTACTATGTGGATAGGAACTGATTCATTTCCACGGGCGATGTTCGGATGTTTTGTTTATAACAGCTCAATCGATCGACGTGTGTCTGATCGTTTGCAGCATGGTGCTACTGGATAAGACATATATATACTGGCCTCCTCAGTTGTGTTTTAACCATTAATTATCAGTATTTTTTTAACCTATAAAAGACGCATCACGGTGTTGGTATCTCAGTAGGTATCTGGTCATTATGAATCAAAACCATTTCACTCGACCACGGCTGCCTCTCGACAACTTGTCGAATGACGCCATGTGACATGCACGCCTAAAAACAAGCCCTCATCTTCAAATGTGCCCTATACAAACTGAATACAATCATTTGATCTAGTCACACTAATATGTTTCGGACTGTTGGTGATTTCATTTCGTTCTTTCCGTTCCTTTCGGCCATCGAAATCGGCCCGCCTTCATTATGTCATTGGCAGTATTAATCCTTCAGTAAAAAGATCTGTGACTGTTGTCACTTCATCCCGATAAGTTATACTTGTCGTTGCTAAAGCATGCAGGCTTCTACATTGTTTACTTTACTTAATACAGTACTGTATAGTGAAGAAAATAAGCCTCAAACACCCGCTGTGTCGAGAATAGATCCCGACTGGGATACGAGGAAACTTCAATCAGGAGATCGCTGTGCACTAATTATTCGTAACCACGGAAACTAGTCTGCCAGACGACGTCCAACTGACTACAATATCAAATAACTTCCAGACCAGCTGGAGACTAACGGCTGTTCTTCATAAATGGACAAGAATATCTGAAAGGTCAGTTTATGTCGTTCACAAAGTTGTGCTTCAAGGAATATTCTATATTGAAAGATGATCGTTTGTAGTGTTCCATGGGACATACAGTGAGTAGATCTCGTTCATAATCCTCTAGAAACATCATCTCATCCTATTCCCAGTTCATGTCACCTGGAATAAATGTGTCCAGCTGAATAAAGGATGGAAATATCGAATATTCGGTCTTTCATACACAACACAACGGTATACTGGATTTTCCTGCTGAAAATAATTCAGAGACTAGTCCGTTAATATAATCTACTTATTCAGCATTGATAAAGTCTCAAGCAAAACGTTTCTTCGAGATACAAGATTCCTTCCAAGATTGCAATTACGCGGCATACGATTTCGTCTACTTTGGTCTGTATCAACTTCAATAACAACATTTTGACTGGATTGAGGGCAATTTTTCGTGATCGATCTGACAAGGTTGAAAGCTACTTTTAGACGTCCAATTGAGAATAATCTTTCACAGCACCATGAATGTAGCAGCGAAATATATACCCCTCGTGTAAAGAATATGCTTCAAATTTAACAACTTAGTTTCATTTCTCTAATAAAACATGGGGATTTCTCCAAAGAAATGACTTATTTCACAAACAGCTCGACCAATTCACATCATTCTATCAGATATTACAGGATGAGTTAATCACACAAAATACCCCCAATGCCACATCACACATTTACATTCGACCGTGTAATATTCAATAATAGTCCAAGGTCACTGGTGTCCAAAGTTATTTCATTTAGATAATTGGATCGAAATATCTGTGATTCAATATTATGTTTGTCCATCAGGTGAAGGGTAATTGAAATGCGTGTATTCTTCATTTATCATAATAGAAGCGTGCGTATAATGTTTCAAACAACAAAGATATGGGCTCAATAGAACTCGAACTGATTCTCAACATGAAGTGGGTGGGTCAAACATGGACGCTGGAATGGCTACCATTACTCGATCTGTCCAATGCTTCAGTATACATATACCCTGTTCATATAATGTATCAAATAACAAAGATTACGGATGTGAAGCCATGGACATGTCACAGCTCATGATAACTCGAACTGATTCCCAACATGAAGTGTGTGTGTCAAACATGGACGCTTGGATGGCTACCATAACTCGATCTCTCCAATGCTCCAGTATACATATACCCTGTTCCTCGGGATAATATATCAACACGGTCGACTAGAGAAAAGGCGTTCTGTATATCCAGATGTAAGTAAAAGCCTCAGCTAAGTTCGTTTGGTGGCTGCTGTGGTCCATTGGGAGAGAACAAAATGACCTGGTAATCAGAATGTGTCATCTGCTCATTCCGCATAACTCATGACCCAATTCCTCTATTGGTCAACCTGTTAGGCTTATTTCATCTACAACCAGAACTGGACATGGGTATACCATATATACAACGGCTATTCAAGGTATCGGGGATGTCCCAGGACAGAACCGAAGAAAATTAACTTCATGAATTAGGAAAGAGTAAATAAGGCTACAAGCCCAATAAAACTCTAACAAGATTACGACGGAGAATTTCGTTAATCAAACTCTCCGCTGAAAGGTCAGTCCTGACGACGCTTCAACGTATCGTACTCAATCGAGTTTTTTACATCGTTCACATCTAATCGGAAATGGCTGATCCTAGTTCATTTCAGGAAGGAAAGTGTAGATAGTATTACACCTCGAGGATTGCGGAAATGTACTGAAGGAAATCATGGCATAGCGAGAGAGAGAGAGAGAGAGAGAGAGAGAGAGAGAATTAAGGTTTAACGTCGCATTCAGCAATATTTCAGCTATATAGCGACGATCAAACAAAATTCTAAGTATTCAATTCATCAACTCAATAAACTAATGCGTTAAAATTTGTACAACAAACCAATCTCTCCCAAATAATCTAAAATACTATCTTCTTTTACTCTGTTAAAAAGATCTTCCAGCGTAGTTGCTCGATAAAAAGTATCTCTTACACTCTTAAAATCTATGCCGTCTATGAGAATATGTTTCACCGTGAGATCTTCATGGCATGGAATACACCTTGGGACCGGCTCCTGTTTTAGTAAATATTCGTGAGTTAATCGTGTATGACCGATCCTACATCGTCTAATCATGGCCTGATCGAAACGTTTCTGACTGTTCAGATGCGTATATCCAACAGTTTTTTTTTAACTCGTGAAGTTTGTTATTATCCATAGTATCCCATAAAGATTGAAACAGCTTTCTTACATAAGCGCAGATAGATGGTCTGAAATCACTGTATGGAATTCCAGCAGGATCAACTTCTTCATCCAGAGCTTCCTTTGCCATTTTATCAGCTTCAGTATTGCCTTTTAATCAGCTTCAGTATTGCCTTTTATGTCAACGTGACTAGGCACTCAACAAAACACAATATCTATTTGTTCATCAAATCTAATGTCATATAGTTGTAGAATTTTCAAGATGGTGGGATGAGTTGAATTCCCACTTTTAATCGCTTCAAGGCATGATAGTGAATCCGAGAATATGACATATTGTTTCCTTCTAATGGACCTAATACCTTCTAAAGCTGATAATAGAGCTTTTGCTTCTGCAGTAAATATGGAGCTTTTACCTGGTAGACGATCATGGCATAGCTAAATTGTAGCATCTCGGTGCAATACTTTCTTTGTTCAGCTAGAACAACTCGCGATGTGGACCATGGTGAATGCAAACCCTGATCTAATTTATACTTCCCCTGAGATGGACCAGCTTTGCGATTACCAAAATGCACTCCTCAAATTTCCATTTTAGAAGTTGAAAGAATACTTTAGCAATCATAAGGATCTGACGAAGAACAACATACCTTTCAAATATCATTCAAATTTTCTCTTTCAAATAAATATATTTGGGGTTTTTCAGCATCTTAATTCAGATGCGTATGCACTTATCTTGACGAATTGAATTTATATCAATGAGATGGCTTAACAACCGTCAAACATGAAATCGGCCATGTTTCGCTGTTATATTCAGCATTTCAACATAAACATTATCATTCACAGACAATATCCAGATATATATCTATATAGGACTGCTATTGTTGCCGGAATATGCAGTTCGACTTTACACATGGCAGTGTGACTAACGTCACAGGACTTACGAAGTAGGGTTTGATATGATTTAAGTGTGTACTCGAGAGATGACTTGGGGGCCCTATGTGCTACCGTGAGAGAATTTGTAAAGCAGTCTCTAATTGACAGTGGGTACTATTAACTTTACCAGATGTCACCGCTGGTGAGTCATTAGCGTAGCAACTACTATCGCCCTCAGTTCTCATTAACCTGGACACTTTAGCCCAGCAGTACAGCACGAGGTCACCCATCCAAGTTTTGACCGGGCTCAAAGTCGCTTAACTTCGGTGATTTTACGAGAACCGGCGTGTCCAACGTGATATGCCGTATCACGGAACCTTCAAAAGTCACAGTGAAACATATAGTCAAAGGTTCCCGATGGGCATGACAGTGCACTCGCTGAGCCATCAATAAATAATAAAAAAATAATTATAAATCAAATTTTCATCAGAATTCGATCAGTTCAGAACTTGCTGGTAACAATGCCCTAATGCAGGTTCATGCCAAAAATCAAGGTTCTAATGTCAACGGTTCTCCTTATTTTGCCGACGAAAGGATTCGGATGGACTCACTCACTCACTGACTACCGGACAATTTGCAGATGGTAGCCTACTTCCTAGGAAATTGTGCTGCATATGACGTTCCTGTCCCAGGTCACCCCAGTAAGAGATTAGCGTCCTTTATAATAGGTTGGGCTACTTCACGATATCACGTTTAGAGCAATCGATCATTGTTCCCAGAAGGGAACCACAAATAGCTCTACCTCGCATGAAGTATTTTTTTTCAGATTTGCATTGTCGTCAATTTCATTTGCAGAACATCGGCATCCCGGAAAGAGTCAAATGGATACAACCTAGAACTGCATATTCTAATCGTATTTAGTTGAAGATCTCTTCATAGTTACTGCCCTTATCAAATATTCCGTGCCATCTTCCCGAACGGCCTGAAAGATATCCATTGGTAGAAAAGAGGCCATAGTCGCTACTTTAACTACCTACGTACATTTCAAAAGCACCTCTTCTGATGTTGCAATTCGCAACGCAGGAAAAGTGGAAGTGGTCTATGATGTAGCTGAAGGGATTAATAATAAGTCAGTATTTATGGGATGGAATTGCTGAGTGTAACTTAATTCCCATCTTCAACGTTTCCTTCTCTGTTCCGCTGTATTGAAGAAAACGTCACGGATAGGAAATTATGTTACATAATTGCTTTGAGGATCGATATCGGAGATTAGGCTACCGAAATATTTAGTCTTATTGTTACTTGGGATTCAGAACGGTACTCCAAATTGGAGAAATTCGCCTGAAATACCCAACTTGACCCTAACTGGGAAAAGGGAGGTGATAAATCATATATTCTTGATTCAAAAAAATCATCTTATTCAGCCGAATAAAGGATGGAAATTGAATAGACTATGCCGTCCTTCAAAGACGATCAAACTGTATATCTGATTTTTCCCACTGAAAATATCAGCATGTGGCACAGAGGATACCGTGCAATCTAGGCAGCATGTTTTGTCTTCTTTGGTGGCATTTACAAAATTTCAGATAATAAGCTGTTTTCGAGAAACATCACTCTTTTCAAGATTGCCACTACGCGGCATAAGGTTCCCATCACCATAATCCACGTCACCTCATAAATCGTCAACGTAAGGTCTTTCCATGATCGAAGAGGAAATTATTTTGTGGAGGACGGGTGAATATTGAATGCCGCCTATAACATGACAAAGCTGAAAGCTACATTTGAAAATAATTTATCACAGAGCAGCGGAATAGCTCTTCCACGTGAAAAGAATATTCTTAAAATTCTTCAATATGTCACCCGGCAACTTTATCTCACATGTCCCTGCAGTACGAACCCCAAACACTGGTATATGTGTCAAATCCGACATACAATATCTAGCCACCACTGACAAAGTTACTCAATACTCAAATAAAATCTCGAGGCTTTATCAAATATAACTGGAGAGAACTAATCTGAAAAAACTTTCAGGACATCCGGATCTACATCCTCCTACCTCCCCCCCCCCCAAACCCCCCCGGCCCTCCCACCTCCTCCCGGCCTCCTAAAAAAAACCTGTCTGATGAGTTGATTACACAGGAAATCATTCCCATGTAAAACTGGAGATATTAGGGCTATAAATCACCATCATCAACGTTCAAAGCATCGAAATTTTGCCAAGAAATTACTTCTCGCCACAAGTACATTTGCAATTGTCTGCTACAAAGTTGTGAAACGGTCGTTTGAAAAATGTGAGAGGAGTTGAATACACACACAGATAAGCCTCTTTATTGAAACGTGATTTTCATGATCGCGTCGATCTTGAAAAGCAGAATTAGGTTGCCAATACGATTAAAACTTCTAAGTGGATAGGAACTGATTCATTTTAACAGTCGATAATAACAGCTCAATCGATCTAGAATTGAATGTCTGCTCCTTTGCAGCAGAAGACATATACTGATGGGCACATTTGAGTATTGTGTCAGGGGAACTGTGATATTGGAAAGATTCTATTAGTTCGGGTGGATGTGTCATAGCTGTGATATATTGTACGCTCTCTCCTAAAACATAGTCGAGAAACGACCGAATGCTCATTTTGAATCGTCCGTCGTCCCTGTCCCTATCCATTCAATCGTGCAGAAATGAAGAGACTCTATTTTTCCGTACCATCTACAATATAGCATGTGTCACAGATGGCTGAAACGTTTACTACACAACTCATTATTTATACAAAAACAGCAAATATCACGGGTACTGCAAGAAAAGGATAATATTTATTCAGCCAAAAGCAAAGAATAGACTTAGAAATGCGGAAAATGATTCGGAATAATAACTCCACGATATGATCGATAAAACTCTTCAGATTTCTCATCCGACCGCTCAATGGCCAAAGCCGTCCTCAACAATAGCGCCATGTAGTAATGATGATTCTGCCTAAATTGCTTTCATGTATTTTTTATCGGCCTTTTGTCTGTCTACGGGGTCAAGATTCGGACCGCTGGCAACACCTGATCAAATTTCTGCTAATCTAGAGAACAACAATGTCACGTTTTGGTGGGAGATTGTGGATTTTTAATTCCAACACAGTGCACCAGTGAATAATCCCACGCAAGATGAGCGTCAGAATTCTGCCAGTCACAATACTTCTATCGCCTTTTCGACGTGATTGCTTCTCGGTTTTGTACACTCCTGGTTTCTGGAACAGCAGGATATCGACACGGCCCTAACTTGGTTCGTTTCACCACGTATCACTGTGGAATGTTGCAATGCCATGATACTGGATCAGCGTATCTATAATTCGAATAATCATGGTTTTTTGTTCGCCAATTCAAACATGAGCAGTGTGACTAACGTCACAGAACTTACCAAGTAGGGTAGGCATTAGTACTCCGACGCGAACTGAACTCTTGGAAATCCCACCCCCAGTTGAAATCCTGTCTATATTAAGATGGGCACTGCCCAAGTCAGAATCACCAGTGATTTTCATCAAAAATCACCAGAAATTTTCATCAAAAGTAGGTCAGCTCAGAACTTGCTGGTAACAGTCCCCTAGTGCACCTTCATGCCAAAAATCAAGGTTCTAATGTCAACGGTTCTCCTTATTTTGCCGACGAAAGGATTCGGATGGACTCACTGACTACCGGACAATTTGTAGATGGTAGCCTACTTCGTAGGAATTAAAAGCTATAAACCTTAAAAGGATGATTGTTATCTCATATTTCGGGATTTCACACAGACAGCAAATCCCAAACTTTAATAGAGGACACTGTCCTTTAATAATCATTAACTCTTCATTCTATCAAATCCTGTTCAACTATGGTCAGTAAAAGATGCAACTATTTTACTGTAATTATTTCCTATATATTCCTACGAAGTAGGCTACAGATCGCAAATTGTCCGGTAATGAGTCAGTCCATCCGAATCCTTTCGTCGGCAAAATAAGGAGAACCGTTGACATTAGAACCTTGATTTTTGGCATGAACATGCATTAGTGCAATGTTACCAGCAAGTTCTGAGTTGACCGAATTCTGATTAAAATTTGATTTATAATTATTTTATTATTTATTGATGGCTCAGCGAGTACACTGTCATGCCCATCGGGAACCCTTGGCTGTATGTTTCACTGTATATATAACAGTGGTGGGATATGCCATACGTAATTGTTTTTATGAAATAGGAAATGCTAATTTTCCATCATTTGTTAGTGCATTTATCTACACCGCTATGCCAGCCTCAATACACACAATTCAGTATATTGTTATAGATATATGTAAACTGTGGCCTTTAACGTGTATCCTATTTCACATCCAAACATTTCATCACTGACCACATCAGGCTCCAAATTCAGGTCAAATTATCCACTGATGGTGAAATATCCTACATCAACCAATTAAGTCAGCCTGGTGCAATAACCCAGCAGAAGAAAGAAAGATGTGGTATCATCCTTCAGATTAGTCTGTGTGAGAGACAATGATAAAAGTTTACTGAGGGTGAAACAAAGCCATGACGGCATGTTTAAAGGGTCTTCTTTTGGTAGAATTTAACTAAATAAAGTAAGTTTGATCATGATGTGAAAATACGATAACTTGAGTTTTTTTGTACCTCTTGAATATTGACTACATATCACACTTGGATATAATTTAAACAAAAAATTACATGTGTAAACAAAATATGTCTAAATTTTTCTTGTCATTTCAAATCTTGATCCATTTTGATTCCTTGATTAGGGGATACAGAATCACTGCCACGGAGTGTGTTGGTGTGTCACAGCAATGCAATTCCGATTCACACAACGAAGCTGAGGTGGTTTAACGTTTATCAATGAAGAAAATCACCGATCAACCGTCATAGAATATAATGTGAAACAAGAAAACCGGAATAATACATTCATCAGATTGCCGATACCCAAAATGTGTTGTCTCATATATCTAGATAACAACGTGATGTAGAGACGCTATTTATTCGTCTTTGTACCGGTTATGCTCAGGAGAATGACATAGAATCATTATTATCTTGTGCAGAGAAGGTGTTGGTCTTGAGTTGAATTACCGTAAACTACATAAATGCTACCTTTCTACTATAGTACTATATATAAAAATTTGTTGTATTGTTGGGAAAATAATGTGATTCAAAAAGTTGTTTTGATCCTGGAACAAGGGCACTGAAAACCATTAAAGAGATGTAAATGTATTTTCACACGTAAAGCTTGAAATCTACTGAACCTTTATTATTCAATCTGTTTCCTTTAGTTAAAAAATTGTAAAATTAAATCGGGGATCGTTATTTAATTTTGGAATGAAGGCGCATTAGAAGACTGTTACCAACAAGTTCTGAGCTGACCTACTTTTGATGAAAATTCCTGGTGATTTTGATGAAAATCACTGGCGATTCTGACTTGGGCGGTGCCTATCTTAATATAGGCAGGATTTCAACTGGGGGTGGGGATTTCCAAGAGTTCAGTTCGCGTTCGAGTCCTAATGCCAACTCTACTTCGTAGGTCCTGTGACGTTAGTTACACTGCTCATGTGTAATATAACTGTGTAAAAAATCTCCACAAGTGAAGATATACAGCAGAGTTGCCTTTACTGTAATATAACCATATAGAGTTCGGTGCACGTGTACCATATGTTTACGTATGGCTGGTGGAGTTGCAGAAATATACAGTTCAAAGCGACATTGTAATTGTGCAGCATTTGCGGTTCCAGTCCCAAGTCACCCCAGTAAGAAATTAGTTTCCTTAATAGATTGGGTCTACTTTACGGGGTCACGCTGACAGTCATCAATCATGGTTCCCAGAAGAGAACTACAAATATCTTTACCTCACACTTTTCACATCTGCATCGTCTTGAATTCGAATTTCAGAATAAAGTTGCGTCGTATAATATCAATGGAAATGATATCTATACAGAGTTATTGCACGACATATTCCGTAGGAAACATCGCTACAATCTTCCTCCAGTGACCCGAAAGATGTTCAGTGGCAGAAACGAGGCCATACCCCCTATTGTTTAGGGAAGACGCGCTGCATATACTTTTATTACCGAAGCATCCTTTTATGATATTACAATTCCCAATGCAGGGGGAAATGGCGCAAGTGGTAGATTCAATCGAATGGATGAATAATTATCCCAACACGGTGGCTTGAATTACTTCAAAGTAGTATGATCGACAGTCGCGCCTCGCATACTTAACTAAAATGTGCTCCAATCGCGTGTTGCAATCTGAATACAATCATATGATCTAATCACACTCTAATACATGTTTGTCCATTACCGATTTCCTGGCGCGCCTTCCGAAAATTTCATTGTTTGCTGTGTGGTATACGTGCTTGACAGTATTAGTCATGCAGTGAACAGGTTAGTATAACAGTTGTACTTTCATCCCGATAGCTTATACTCGCCGGTGTTAAAGATCGCTTCTGGATCGTTTATTCGCACAGTGGCTTGATATATAGTGGGTGTCTTCGTCAATGTTGTTATTGTTGTTGCTGCTGTGATGATTTTTTTTTAAGAATAAAAAAAATCCTTTTTTTTTAATTCGTTCTAATTGACATACAGCGATCTGTATTCCTCTTCTGCTATAACTTGATCTGTGCTACCAAGTGATGCAACCACCATGTTGAAGCCATATAGCCAGCTTCGACACCAATTCCAATACAGGAGGGAATTCGAGTGTCTGTGGACAAGTTCTCTTGCATCCGGAATATTTTGGATATAAGAATCGTCCGAAGAATTTGCCGACTCGTGACACATCGGGAGAATGCCACAGCGACTGTCCAATGAAATACAAGGATATAAAATAGAAGGCTTTATATTATAAACCGACACTCCGTAAAATCAGCCAGGTTTTGCACAGTGGTATTCATCACTTCAGCATAAACATGATAAAGGTGCATTCAGCATATTAGTGTGGTATGAGATGTAATCCCGTAGGACTTTCTTACCAAAATTGATTTTTTCGCTTTATCGGATTGATTTGGGGTCGAACTATTGAGAAATGATGGGGTTCAAATTTTCCCACCCTAGACCCCCTAGACCGTTCCATCCCGAGACCCCACTGCCTCCCCCCCCCCCACATCTAACTCCGTCAATAGTGAACCGTTTTTCACAATCTTGGTGTGGTTTTAGGGGTTTTCGATGAAGTCGAGTCCATTTATAGCACTTGCGAAGAGAACGGATGTTGTTCTCAGCAACAGTAGTATAGTAAGGCTAAATTCGTACTCATTTGCGCAAATTGAGGTTCCTTGACCTTTGAGTCCAGTCACGTGACCGGACTCAGACGTCAAAGGTCATGGGGCCTCAATTTGTGCAGGTGGGTACAAATTTAGCCTTACTCTACTACCAGCAACTTTCGGTTACGATTGACGTTGACGTCAAGGTCATTTATGTGAAAGTGACAAACCTAGACATAAAGTTATTTTTTCCATGATTTTAAAATACGGGAATATGATCGATGTCCTCTCTAGTGTAATGCGCCAGTTCTTTCTTGACATAAGGGTACTTAAGAAGTAACTCGAAGTCATAATCCTGGACTTACAGTTAAGATTTTCAGACATGGGAACACCACTGGAGATCATTCTTTCGCGTAACAAAGGCAATTGAAAGACCATTTTTATAATGCTAATGCTTTTTGGGGTGTGTTTTAGATGACTTGATAGGGCCATTATATTCTCGCTATGATATTTGTAGCTAATATCGCTCAAGCCGGTGCTAGGGTCCGTGTGGTTATATCATATAATGTCCACATGACCAGCTACAATAAAAGCGTGGCTGGAATACAAATCATCACATGGTTCACTTTTAGTTCTTTTGATGTTTTTAGAAATATGGAGTCAGTGTATTAGTTTGTGCAGTCATATTACTTCTTGTGAGTACGCCAGCATCGTTTTCCAACACCCTTTTAATGTCGCGTCTAAGTAGGTAAGATTGATTATTGTGAACGGTCTCCACCATCCAGTAGTTATGTCTGCATGAGAACAGTGTATGCACAATCTGCAATGGGGGTGTCACCTTCAGCAAGAGACTGGTGTACAATCCTGATATGATTGAAGATCGTATTCTTTGTTGTGATGAGCGATTGGCCTTAAGGATGTCCGCTGGTGGTTTTTGACTTCGGCAGCCATTTTGCCTGTTTTTCCATTGGGTTATCTCCCTTCCCTAGGTTAAGAGATGGGGATTTCCTTTAAAAGCCTTCTAGCCGAGAATTTTGCACAGCAACATCCATCCAATTTGCTAAATTTTGAAAGACATTGTGATTATCTGCAAACAGTTAGAATATAAGAAAAAGTTAAATACTATTTATATGATTTTTTCATGAATATGCTTCAAAACTAGGGCTATTCCCTATACTTTCTAGGTTATCAAATTGAGCATAGGGCAGTTCACTTAATGTTGCCTACAGCTAAAAAATGCACAGCAACCTATATTTTTTTCTTTGTTTTTCCTCATATTACACAATTATGAATGCAACAACACACATTATTCAAAAAGTTAATTACTTTGATTTACCACCAGCGGACATCCTTAAGTAAACTCGATATGAAACAGCTTAGCGATCGCTTAAATAGCGTGAGTGAATCTGTCAAACTGTCCCACGAGTTTCCATGGTCGATTCTCTAACACTAATTGGATATATCATTATTCTAATTTTCTGATTCTTTGACGCTTGCTCTATGCAACTCTTGTCTGATGCCTGGGTGAACTCTTCGCCATGTATGTTAGGTCATCTATCCTTCTAACAATAACGAAAGGAAGGACCCTTCCACTGTGATGTAATTTTTATAACAAACCCCGCGTTTCCTCACCGTATGTATGTCCAGCCTTGAGAGTCCTCTCTTTAGACATAATATCATAATGGCGTTTCTGATACTCCGTTTTCTGCTTGAGGACGACATGAACAACTTCATGAGTCATCCGAATGTTCTTTCTTAGCTCCATGCTATACAGTCCATCTCCAGGTCCTCCCTCTCGGATGAATGGATGAGAGCCTGAAGAGGCATAACAACCGCCTTGCCGAATACCATAATGTTTAGATAATTATTTGTGCATGGATATCTAGAGGCCCTGTATGCCATCGCCGGGGGAGGGAGCTCGTCCCATTTGTGTTATTGCTTTCCACAATACACTGTCAGCACAGTTGCCACAGTTTTGTTGAATCTCTCGACAGTCTCATTTGAATGAGACCGCATGCAAGTGGTTCTTGCTTTAATAATTTGAAGTTTGTCCCCTGGTCTGAACGGACCTGTAATGGTGTTTCAAATCTGCATATAAAGTTGTCTAATAATGGCTTAGCAGCCGTAAATGCTTCCTAGTTAGGCAAAGGGACTGCCTTCATCCATTTGGTGAAGCAATTTGTAATTACTAGGAGCTACCTACTACCACTGCACGTCACAGGTAGGAGACCTAGAATGTCAACTACCACCCTTTTCATTGGGTCTCCAACGAGATATTGTTGGTCTTACATTCTTAGGTGTTTTCCTAGCAGTACCTGAACGCGACGTCAAACCTTATTTTTCTCTCTCTCCTTTCCTAGCAGTGCACTTGTCACACCGAAGACAGTATTCCTCGGTCACCCTTGATAGCAGGCCAGCAGAAAGCCTGCCCGATTCGACTTAGCATTTTGTCAACTCCAAGGTGTCCAGCGGATGATAATACATGAGCACATAATTCCTATATGCTAGAGGCAGTATCAGCTGATACACCGCCTTTCCAGAACTGTCAACCCAGGATCGATGTTCATGTAGCATGCCTCCAGTCATCTTCAATCTGTCACATTGGCGTAAAAGGGTCTTGAAAGAGGAAGACAGATGCGAAATTGTGGACCGTTCGGGTTGGTCTTTCCCGTTCTTGAAGGTAAGTAAGATGTGACCAGTGTTTTCATCCTCTATTTGCCTCCGCTTTACCTCACTGGGTGTCCAAACTTCCAGTAATACCATGCTTTGTTTACGTCCCTCCGTTACTGGTGTCTTACATCTGCTTATTGCTATCGCTTGGCCTGCAATATCTTCATTGTGTTCGTCTTCAGTTTGAAACTGAGTATCTGCCGTTTGACAGGTAACCTCTTCTAAGTCGGTCATTCGATGCTGCTGTTTGGCACATGCCGAACATTGTCTTCATCACAATGCATCCGCATTAGCATGACTGGATCCAGCCCGATGTGTTACCTCTGAATTGTATGTCCCTAATACCTCCAACCACCTGGCAGTTTGACCAGTGGGTTTCTTTATCCAACTCACAGCGGCATTATCAGTTCTCAATAGTATGTTCTGTCCATAAAGAAGATTTGGATAGAAGTGCTTGAGTGCAACAACAACAGGAAGTATTTTTTTCTGATGACACAGTATACCCGCTCGTGCTTATTTAGGACGCGGCTCATGTAAGCTATGACTCGCTCTGTGCGACTCTGTTCCTGTGACGACACGGTCCCCATTGCCTTGTCATTGGCATCAGTGTCCAAAATTAAAACCTGTTCGGGAGTGGGTATGTCAGTATGATGGGGTCAATAAGGCTTCCTTGAGCTTCTTGAATGACTTATCACACTCGGCATTCCAGCTAAATTTAGCCCCTTTCTCTATAAGCTTATGAAGAGGTCGTACCCTTGTCGCGAAACCCGCTGATGAAACGACGGTAATATGAGCATAATCACAGGAAGCTCCTAACTTGTTTAGCATTCAATGGTTAAGACCATTCTTGTACTGCTGGCAATTTTTCAGGGTCTGTCTGAATACCATCTTGAAATACTACGTGTCTTAGATATTTTGTTGATCTTTGGAAGAGAATTCAGCTTCAGGGTTTCAGTTTAAATTTTGCCTACTTGAGCTTCTTGAAGACTCGTTCCCGTCTCTTTATTACCAAAGATTGGTAAAGAGCTACATCAGATGTACTTGGAATCGGCACAGATTGAGAAGGTGATGAGGTGCCCAAGTTGATGGAAGGTGACCCATAACCATAACCAATAGCAACAACAAAATTGCTATAAGACAGGACAAATGGGTATATTATTGGACTAGATAGGGAATAAAATGTTACGGAAGGGTGTTTCTTGGATGGAAAGCGCCCCCTCCTGAATATAAATATCAAAGGTAGTATATATCGCTTTGAAAGTATTATAAATAGACTCAGCGTCATTGAAAACCCCCAAATCGCCTCCAATCCGTTCACTATTAGCGGAGCTAGTGATAGAGGAGTCCTGAGGGGTCACAGGATGGATCGGACCTGGGGGAGTCAAGGGCTCGGAAAATTTGAACCCCATCATTTCCCCATAGTTTGACCCCAAATAAAAACGATAAAGCAAAAAAATCAATTTTGGCACAAAAGTCCTACGGGAGCTGTTTTTGTGACATCTCATACCACACTATATTTTCCAAATCGTTTTTCACAGACGATATAGAGATATCTGTATATAGAAATTGGTGCACGTGTGCCATATGTTCCGTATGTATGGCTGTGCTGTTGCTGAAATTCGCAGTTCATATCGACAATGTAATTGCATAGCATATGGCGTTCCCGTCCCAAGGCACTTCGGTGAGAGGTTAGCTTCCTTTATAGGTAGACTCGCATACAGAATATTTTTCACAATTGCCTGGAAGTTGATTTGCAGAATGTAGACCACCCCCGAGATGATTATTACATGCAAAATGGCCTCCCTCTAGAATTGCATCGTATAATCGCATATAATTGAGTTATTGCATTAGTGAATATTCCGTACCAATCAACACCATTTTCCGCGCGATGTCCAATGTCAGGAAAGAGGTCATAGCCACTACTCTCTCTGCCTACTTTCATTTCAGAGTGAGGGAGTAGGATTTAACGTCGTTTTCAACATTTTTTTCAGTCATAAAACGACAGTGCCTACATTACAAGCGTCTAGTCCGTCATTCATAATCCAGCCGTCGTCCATTAGAGAATATCCGCGTCCATAATCCAAAGACCTATTCCATTTTCCACATAACAGTATTAGCACCAAATTCAAAATGACAATCATAGTATACATAAACAAAGGCTTGTTTCCTGCAAGAGAGAAGCGGTCAACAGTTTTCAATGATGCCGGCAAGACATCATGATGTTCCAAAAATATCAAATCCGTATCGCTGATCAGTATTCTTAATCCATAATATTCGTTATAGAGTCGTCATCTAAAAAAAAAGATGTATCTCAGTCACGCTTTGATTGTGACTGTTCATATGAGTACCATGAGGATCTTGAAGTACATGGGTTCATACGGCCCCTAGCCCCGGGTTAAGCGGAATTAGACACAAGTTACGAAACGTAGCGCCATAGATCTTGCACGCTACGTTCGTATTTTGCTATCAGCATGCGATATGTATCGCCAAATTTGAGAAACTTTGAGTGGAGGCGCTTGGTGGAATAGCCCTGTTTTATAAGTTTCTGCAACAATGTTTTGTGACGTTGATTAAAATCATCACATTTAACACAGGATCTAGCAAATGCTACTAAGCGAGATATGTATACGCCATATGCAGGTCCCACTGGAATATTACTATCCAGAAAGGGATAGTTTACGATGTCGAAATTGTAATCATCTCTTTTGTCATAAAGTCGACGAGAGAGAATGCCCGCTTCATTTTTATAGAGATAGAGATCTAAATAAGATGTGCCTGTAGGGCTATCTGTAGTTTCCTTCAAATCTAGTGAAGGTGGATATATATCCTTCACTGCGTCATTTAAAAAGCGATTACCAGAACACGAGAGTGTCGACAGTCCCTATTATCCTGGGCACTGATCAACCCAGCCAGTGCAGCACCCGGTCACCCATCCAAGTATTGGCAGAGCTCAACGCTGCTTAACTTCGGTGATCTGACGAGAACGGGTGTGCCCAATATCATGCGCCGTATTTATTTCAGAAGCATTATATTGATACTGCAATTCTCAGTGGAAGGTGGAAGTTTTCTAAGATGCAACTGAAGGGATTGGCAAAAACCCATCCGCAACTTGTTTTTTTTTTAATACGTCAGGACCAATAATTCTCCGAGCAGTGAAACTTTGCACAACTTATTATTTTTATTCATATGTTCCAATAAATACATTCAAAATCAAAGAAACACTTCGGTACCTCTCATGTTATTTCGGGGGTATGATGACTTCAACGTTATATTATAGGGCCTGGGGCGTCGATGCCAAGGGTAAGTTTATAACATGCAAGATACTGGCGAATTTCTTTACTTTTAAACCTCCCTATAAATATAGTCACGATATAAATCTGAAACATGCACAAAGATTCACGCTGTTAGAATAATCTGCTTCGCTGTATTGGCGATAAATCGCGGATTGGAATTAGGTTACATAATTTCTTTTGGGTTCGAAGAAACGACATCGAAGATTATACTACCAACTGTTTACTTGGGAGTCAAAACGGTACCTCAAAATATTGAGCTATGTCATAAAAAAATACCTGGCGTATCTCGGCTTGAAATCATACAATTTGACGATACATATCGCTGATTGATAGCAAAAGTTCGAGCGTAGCGTACAAGTTCTTTGCCTAATGTTTCGTAACTTCTGCTTGATTCTGCTTAATCCGGAGGTAGGAATCTTGTGAACACCGTGTACTGCAAGATCCTCATGGTGTTCATGTGAATAGTGACAGTCTAAGCATGACAGTCACACTGAGAGCGTGACTGAGAAACATCAGTCACGATTTTTACAACTGAAATCATATCGATCAAGAATATTGAGCAGCGATATGGTTTGACATTTGGAACATAGTGATGTCTTGTCGGCTTCTCTCTGGCATAAAACTAGCTTATGTTTATATATATTATGATTTATTTTTTGCTAATGCTGGCATTCGATCTTTGTATTATGAACACGGAAATTCTTTAATGGATGACGGCTAAATGTTGAATTATGGATTAGACGCTTGTATTTGACTCGAACTGGGAAACAGCGGTGGCAGTACAGTAAGCACACCGAACAACGACGCCCTGTAACTAGCTCACCAGACGACGTCCGGTAACTAGCTAACCAGACGACGCCCGGTAACTAGCTAGCCAGACGACGTCCGGTAACTAGCTAACCAGACGACGCCCGGTAACTAGCTAGCCAGACGACGCCTGGTAACTAGCTACATGTAGCTAGACGACGCCCATGTGAATGAAGTATCATGGAGCTGTCATATCAGTATGACGCCTACACTCATGATAAAGCTGAAAGCTACATTTGAGAATAATCTATCGCACACCCACGAGTGCAGCAGCGAAATACTGTAAAGAATATGCTTAAATTCATGAATATTCACTTATTCCATGCTATCTATAGCCATACCCTCATGTAAAACTGGATATTTCAGGCGATAAAATCAGCAGTGTACGCCTCTCTATTGAAACGTGCTTTTGATCTTCAAAAGTAGAAATTATATCGCCAAAACGATTGATGGATGGGAACCAATTCCTTTCCACATGCCATATTTTACTTTTCAGTTTAGAAGCCACCATGAATTATGTATAAGTATCGAGTAGATCTGTTTCATAAACCTACAAAAACATATCCTACTGTCCTCTATCCGGTAACTCGGAATAAATGTGTCAAACTGAATAATGGATGGAAATTGAGTCGAATTATCGAGTCCTTCAAACACAATCAAACGGTGTACCTGGTATTCCCGCTGAATGAATATCAGCATGTGACATAGTGTATATCCCACAACCTATACAGCATATCGCGGTCTTCGGTTGCAGCATTTGCAAAATCTCGTATCAGATGTGTTCAAATAAATGTTCCATGAACGGCATTACGCGAAATAATTTTCCGATGTGTTTCCGTGTGAACCAAAATACAGTTTTCTGACATGATTGAGAGCCATTGAGCTTTCTGACAAGGTTGGAAGCCATTCCAGACGTGACATCGTGAATATCCTATAAAAGCATCACGATGTAGCAGCAGAGTCTGGGGTTGCGTTCTAAGTAGAGGACGCCAGACAATGAAAAAGGCGTCGGTTACGACATTCAGAGGGTAGAGGCCATTCACAAAAAAATTCTGCGTCACAAATCGGATGGCACTATTTACGACAAGATAAAAAAAATTAAATTGCAATAAACCATACCTCCAGGTCTGATAGCAAAGCGAATCGGATGGCACTATTTACGACAAAATAAAAAAATTAGAATTGCAATAAACCATACCTCCAGGTCTGATAGCAACGCGAATCGGATGGCACTATTTACGACAAGGTCAGAAAATTAGAATTGCAATAAACCATACCTCAAGGTCCGATAGCAAAGCACCCAGAAGGTCCATGTCTGCGCTGTCTGTTGGTGATAATCTGGGCACCTCCAAAAGAGCCTGTCTGAAGAGACAAATGGCTTAGCTAAATTGCGGTATCACAAAGTATTACCTTCTTCATAAACTATAGAATAACCCGAGTTCTTGGTAAACCACGAGGTCAATCATTAGTTCGGCATATAACGCGGCACGTCGCGGTAACAAATAGGCTTATTTCCCCGAACGCTAACACAGTTGGCCAGGCAAATGTACTTAAAGGGCCTACTGTTATCTCATCAAAAGAACTCGACAACTACTGCTTTCGCCGAACTTTGATATTAGGGATTCGTGTACATAAAACTAAAAAAATTACGTATTTCAGTCCAGCGAGCATGCTACACGTATAGCAGTTCATTATGGAACAACTAAATTGGTATGTTTATTATAAATGTGAAAATCCTGTATCATTGATTATTTATATTCTCAGAATCCGTGTCACTGTTTTCATTAGATCCGAACACATTTTTTGCGAGAGCTGTAATTAAGCGAATAATATTTTCGTGATGAATATGCTTTTGTGAATATGCCAATTTTAGCCACGCATTTCATGGAAAAGGTTTGGAAAGTTTAATAAATATTCAGCACTGTAGATATCGTTTGATCTGCAGGTGGCATTTCAACGGTATACCACAACCGTATTATTTCCTGACAATTTCTTAGCGATTCTTTTGAATTTTAAGGCACACCGCGAAAAATCTATTTGCCTTTGTGCCCCTGCAGTTACGTCAGATAGAAGAAATTGATCTATACCTGAACCGACTCATGGTGATGGCCATTAAAGAAGATCAAACGATATCTGCATAATTTAACAACTCGTAAATTGTCCCTTTCTCCTGCTAGAAAACTGAGCATTGTTGAGGATTTACAGCCATGAGCACCAAGATGTCTGTCAACATTATTGGAATTGTGGTATTCTGATTTAGCAGATAAAAGGATATGATACAGAAGATATAGTGCATTAAATTGCGTTTGCTTGGAGATGCTCAGAGTTTGTATTAGTTTTATTGAGACTGTCTGTACTTACTTTTCAAAACTGCATTTATTTTTTTGTCAAAAAGCTGTATGTATCACATAATTCCATCTGTGTGTGAATTCTATGTATGAACTGCACCACGTTTGACAAAAGAGTTTTTAACGGGGGATATCACACGAATTTAATATGGGCTTTAATAAAGAAGTTACCACTCTGATAAGTCGGTCGGGTTTCGGTAGTAATATCGAGTAGTTTAATATGAAAGTTTCAGTTAGCGCATTCACGTACCGAGTATTTCCAATATGACTATATTTCCAATACGACCAGTTTTCTCAGATAAGACAATATCCAGAGACATCATTTTTTTCTAAATTTACTCCAATCAGACAATAATTCTCACACTGCTCTTACCTGCACGATACGGAGAGAAAATGTACGAATATAAGCCGCACTGTAGCTCTATAGAATAAAATATTGGCATGAAATTACCTCAGTATCAAACACTAACGTATCTGTGTCCAAATTTACGATCAAGCTAATGTCTAGGCAGTAAGAAGATATATGTATCTATAGTGATATTTTATCTTAGCAACATCATCCAATATGAAATTATATTAAAGTGTCTCTTCCAAAATAACACCCTGCTGTTGCCAATTAATCATAACGTATCTGTCAACGTTGCTTGAGCTATCTAGCGTATCCGACCAGGGGACGATCAATAAGATGGCTTATAATTTTGCCCAGGAAACGACAGAAAATCTGCTTCCGAATATGTCCAACAAGAGAGAGAATGAATAACAGCTCGCCCAATCTATATCTACGACATCATTCTATGTATTTCCTCTCCAAGACAAATGGGTTCTCGATATGTTCTAGATAGCCTAGTTCTCGATATGTTCTAGATAGCCCAGAGACAAAGCTCGGTAAGTCTCGTACACCTTTAAAGCGCGCAACCTGGGATTGCCATCAGGGATCCGAAGATGTGTAGTTCCCCGAGCCTGGATTCCACTCAAGTTTCAAATCAACATTCGATTGCCAAGTCCGATGATGGTCACCGAATGCAAAATCACAATTGTTCTTCCTGCTGCGCATATCGTATGAATTCAACAGAGATAGAAAATCCACATATCCGACACGCATAAGCCGGCCGAGGTTTATTACAGCATCTCCGAGTCGAGATCCGGAAAGAAATTGGTGTCATTTATTAGAATGAGTAGGCTGTGGGCAAACTACTAGTAAATGGGACATTTATAAGCCCTAGGCAGAACCGGATGAGAGGGAGGGGCTGGTACCCCGGTATTCAGATAGGGGTTGCCAAGAACTACTTTGGCCTCAACCACACAGTAATTTCACTTATACGCCACATAGACATCTGAAATTCCTAAACTGTGCTAAATAATTCACATTATGTCCGGGGTGGGCAAACACACTCTCCCGTTTCCTCCTCCGAGTTGCCTCCTCTCCCAATATTGAAATCCTTCCGCCGCGTATGATAAAGGTTCTTTTTCTGCAATGGCTGAATATGATAATGACTACATGTAGGCTGCTGGCTGTACGCAAATTGGATATTCACAAGTCGTATGTAGGCTGCTCCGCTACATTCATAGCTGATACGGCTATTTGAAGCCATTTCGCAGGGATCGTACTGTATGACCAGCGGTCTGACATACCTGAACATGAAAATGCAGCCATTTATTTATTGTTGGTTTCTGAATCTACGGCGCATCTGAGTAAGGACTAACCCGATTGTTTCGACTGTAGATTGGCGCGGAGCTGGAAACTCCCTATCAAAAAGGGTACACAAATATTCAACATGCCTTTGAGAATGTAAGATATTTCTAAATCTTATCTCAAGATTTTAAAGTATTTTTATATCAATCAAAGTTAACAGCATATCGCTTCAATTCCAAACCTTCCCTCGTAACAGCTGGAGTAATTGATAAGTCTATCGACAATACCCGTTGATCAATCCAGGAGGCCCTCTATCAAACTGCCATTATGATTATCATCTATGATAACATGTGAATGTTTCAGCTCCCTGCACTTGATGATCATGATGACAGAAAAGGGTATTTTAGATGGATTGTTGTTTGGTCATCCATCTCCGATAGGCAGAGTGAGTCTGCATTAATTCCGACCGCCACTTGGTCTCAAACTCAGCAATACAATATGAGTAGCTCCACTCTCTCTCTCTCTCTGGCAAAGTTCCGTTTCACAGAGCGTTCAATAAGACAAATATTCTTGTATAGACATTTTATCAGGCCAGGTTAAAGCCCTCTGACCCGTATCGCCTGCTTTCACCACCAAATTTCCCGTCAGACATCCACACCAACTTAATGGACATATAATGATCCGGGCATATAACAGTTCTCTAGTATGGCATGAAATGGCAGATGAAACCGAATTGCTGGAACTCGAGGAGGTATCGGGTGCCTCATATGAAATAAAATTTAATATTTTTCCACAAATGCACTGAGAATGGTTCTCACTTCGGATTCACTCAGCCGTGTTGTAATTTTTCAACTAAATTTCGCGTTCAAGGAGGTGCTCATGTCATATAGAGAGAAGAAGCTGTGATACATTCTTAAGGTGAGGAGGAATGGTTGGTGGGTGTCCGGTGGGCACGGGTTCCTATTGCTTCAATACATTTTACTGAGAAGCGACGGGAACTTGATTATGGGATGTCTAGTACTGCAATATCACTTGTCTTTATTGCACCATCTAAGCGTCCTGTCTCTGCTGTCCTCAGTGTTTTATAGGGTGGATGGAGGGCCTCTGGTTCAATGCTGCTTCAAAGATTTCGTCTTTGAAGTAGCAGGAACGCAACCTGGCTGGGTGATGCTTCGTTGGTTCGGCGCGATTTTACTGAAATAATGTTGAAAGCGACGTTCAATCCTATTCACTCACTCACCCTGGAACTAATCAAATTACTTATTCACAGTGTTGCTTAGATACATGCCCAAATCAGAGCTGTTACTCTGACAAATCTATGGAAATACCTCATGTTGTATATTGTCTGCAGACTACATTTCTTATGTCTCAAGAACCTTTCAATTCATGCAGCTCGCATCACCACAGTATGGCATATAACCACCAGCTGTAAAGCATATTTATATGTTTACTTCATGCCTGGCACATGTTTGTCTCAACTCATAAGGTATTGGAATTTGCACGTGTAAATCAATATAAAATCACCTCCGTCCAGAACTGCAGTTGTTAAAGTATTTTACGAAATTGTTACTTTGAATCAAATATCCTGTGCAACAACCTGTCGTTTCCCCCAATACAGGCAAGTTAACATGAATAAAAAACAGTTCAAGGAATTGCCTCTTACACTTGAATTACTAGCATTCAGTATTAGTGCAAATAAGCTGAGCAGTTCCAGTGGAATCTACAATAGACAAGAATATGCAAACAACAATTGCTGTAGCGTTTTGATGACACATTTTCGTAAAATATATCAGCAATCCTGATATGCTAGACTATGGCTTCCTGGCTTAGGTGCGTGTTCAAAAACCACTTCCAGCCACATTATAGCGGTATATCGATTTATCTGCTGTTTTGTTTTATCTGTTTTGGTGAGCTTGTTTTGCTTACAAAGAGCTAAACAGATTGTAATAATTGTTATCTTCCCTTGATGCATAACAACACTGTACATTATATACTCCCACGGTTGATCCATGGAAATCAAAGACTGAATCTGGTGGGAATTAAACCCACATCAGCTACGACACCAGCCGCTTGGCCATACAGACAGACACGTAACCACCATGATCACATCGAATATCGGTAGTAGTCAGAATGACCCTTAATTGCGGGACGGTTAATCACCAATCGAGCAATATGAACCATGAAAATTGCAAATGGCCATACACTATATGGCATGGAATGTTCGTCTCAGCCAGTCTAGTTCTTTATGATCAGATGTCGACATTCTCGGACATAGTGACCGCAAATAACGTGGAACAGGATAATTCATTCTCCCAAGTTAATTTAAAGACCAACATGTATACGCAGTGCTTAAATATGGAACACATGGAACCAATTATTCCTTTTAAACAAAACACTGGAACACGTATTGTACAAGATGATACAACCACACCTCTCTCGTGACACCTCATCCAAAAGGAAAAAGAATGTTGTGTGGGAGGTATGTTCACCTGTTGGTAGGACGATCAACTTATAGCGATATTTCTTCTCGTATAATGCTGTTCAGTGTCTTGTTCATTTTCCATGGCGAGTGCCCAACATGAATTCTGAGATTTTGGATATGGAACACGTGGAACCAACTATAATGCCGTGTGTGATGCTGATTCGTTGAAAATTCTGATATTGGTATCTGCGGAAGATTGCTGCAGGATAAATCCATCAGAGAAAGCCGATGTACATTGTACCTAAATCATCTGTTACCATGATTCCTATTTCTTCGGATATGTAAATGACACAAATCCGTAAATAGACAAAGAAGCGATATGCAGATCACATACAGATAAGCCTCATATTTTACAACCTTTATCCGGGACAAATGTCAATAAAGCTTGAAAATGACCTACAGGCGAACGCAGTAGATAGCAAATGTCCCTTTTAACACACAGTCCAATGACAAAATGACTTCTACAATGCACAATCAGAAATACAGACGCTTTGTTTGAAGAAAATACACAGAATTGAGTTGAAAGCTCGAACCGTCTAAACCATTGTTCGGTGCAAAAAAACTGACTTTCAGTATTATAAGCGAAGCCATCTCTACTAGATATGACAAATCACAACATTTATTCATTTGCTACTTGGCGACGTGAATTCAAATCCCTCGCTCCTGCGTATGACGAAATATTGCGCATGAATCGATTATATTTTTGTGTTCTAGGGCTGAGCTTCGTAACGGGAAAGGTCATCCTGAGACATTTATTCATCTGACGGGCTACCTCAGAAACTCTAATGGAAGCATTGGGGTTCACCGAACGATTTGTATTAAGTATGTCAATATCAGTTCTCTTCTAATATCATATAGATTTTATCATATAGCTTTAAATCTTATTTATAATTTTACTTCATGCTTCTTTGGATGTTTTTGTCAGTTCTGATGGACAGCGGTTTCCTTACTGAATTCCAACTCTGACACATGTACGTCAAACCTTAAGAAATTGACATTTGCAATGGGCACATCCATATAAAGGATATGATCGGTTTATGGCTTTCAATCAAATAAACTGGGCACCGGTTTGACGATTGCCCCAATTACATGCGAGAGAGTACAATTACAATTGAACGTCGGGTTCAGCAATATTTCAGCTATATAGCGACGATGAAACAAAATTCTAAGTATTCAAGTTAATAACTTAGTAATCCAACACATTAAACATACACACATTAAAACGATTTCTGTCAAATAACCTAAGCTACATTCTTCTTTATCCCGACTAAAAAGATCTAAAGAAGTTGCGCGATAAAAAGAATCTCTTACAATCTTAAAATCTATACAGTCGATAAGAATATATTTCACTGCGAGATCTTTTTTTAGCAAATGTTCGTGAGTTATTAGTGTATGGCCGATTCTACATCGCCTGATCGTGGCTTGATCGAAACGTTTCTGGCTATTCAGATGAGTATAGCCTACAGTTTATTTGAACTCGTGAACTTTGTTATTATTCACAGCTTCTCATAAAGATTGAAACAGCTTTCTCACATAAGTACAGATAGAGGGTCTGAAATCGCTATATGAGATTCCAACCGGATCAACCTCATTATCTGGGGCTGCCTTAGCCAGTTTATCAGCCTCAGTAATACCTATGATGCCAACGTGACTAGGCAACCAACAAAACACAATATCAATCTGTTGATCAAATCTACATGCGAGTTAATATGAATCCTCATGCAGTTCGAGTAATTACCCATTACACTTGAATACATAGCATTCAAATTTAGTGAAAACAATCAGTAGGCCATGATGTTACGAACAATTGCTGCAGTGTTCTGATGACACCTCGTGCAATGTATCAGCAATCCTGATATGCTAGACTATAAGATATACTTGTGTGTTTTGTTTCTGTTTCCATATATAGAATGGAGAGAAGTGACGGGTAAATGGGGCATGTTCAGCAGACACAGCTAATCACATTATAGCGGTATGCCGAATCACCTGCTGCCCCATGAACTCAATTACAAGCGTCTGGTCCGTCATTCCGAATTCAGCCGTCGTCTTTTAAAGATTGTCCGCGTCCATAATCCAAAATTACAAGCGTCTAGTCCGTCATTCATAATCCAGCCGTCGTCCATTAGAGAATATCCGCGTCCATAATCCAAAGACCTATTCCATTTTCCACATAACAGTATTAGCACCAAATTCAAAAAGACAATCATAGTATACATAAACATAGGCTTGTTTCCTGCAGAGAAGCGGTCAACAGTTTTCAATGATGCCGGCAAGACATCATGATGTTCCAAAAATATCAAATCCGTATCGCTGATCAGTATTCTTAATCCATAATATTCGTTATAGAGTCGTCATCTAAAGAATGATGTATCTCAGTCACGCTTTGATTGTGACTGTTCATATGAGTACCATGAGGATCTTGAAGTACATGGGTTCATACGGCCCCTAGCCCCGGGTTAAGCGGAATTAGACACAAGTTACGAAACGTAGCGCCATAGATCTTGCACTATGCCATATTCCATATAACAGCATTAGCACCAAATTTAAAAAAAAAACTATCAGAGTATACATAAACATAGCCTAGTTTCCTGCAAGAGAGAAGCAACAGTTTTCAATGATGCCGGTAAGACATCATGATTTTCCAAAAATATCAAATCCGTATCGCTGATCAGTATTCTTAATCCATAATAATCGCATGGTGCATGGTGGTAGAGCCCTGTTTTATAAGTTTCTGCAACATTGTTTTGTAACGTTGATTAAATCGTCACATTTAACACAGGATCTAACAAATGCTACTAGGCGAGATAGGCACCTCTTCCCACTTCCCTTATATGTGGTGTAATGTATACGCCATATGCAGGCCCCACTAGAATATTACTGCCCAGAAAGGGATAGTTTACGACACAGAAATTGTAATCATCTCTTTTGTCATCAAGTCGACGAGAGAGAATGCCCGATACATTTTTACAGAGATATAGATCTAAATATGATGTGCCTGTAGGGCTATCTGTAGTTTCCTTCAAATCCAGTGAAGGTGGATATATATCCTTCACTACATCATTTATATAGCGATTATCCACAGCGAGAAGTTCGTCTATATAGTGTTTTGTTAGTGGTACTCAATGTAAAACGAGAGCCGAAGTTGCTTCAAAGAATTAAACAAATTATAATAACATCTATGTTCACTTGGTGCATAATAACACTGTGTATTATATGCTTGAAGATGAGATAGTCAATAGTACTATTTGAATAAAAGCGATATTTTACAGCAGTAACAATGTTTTGTGACGTGGATTAAAATCGTCACATTTAACACAGGGTCTAGCAAATGCTACTAGGCGAGATATGTATACGCCATATGCAGGCCCCACTGGAATATTACTCTCCAGAAAGGGATAGTTTACGATGTCGAAATTGTAATCATCTCTTTTGTCATAAAGTCGACAAGAGAGAATGCCCGATTCATTTTTATAGAGATATAGATCTAAATATGATGTGCATGTAGGGCTGTCTGTAGTTTCCTTCAAATCCTGCATCATTTATATAGCGATTATCCACAGCGAGAACATCGTCTATATAGCGTTTTGTTACTGGTACTCAATGTAATACGAGAGCCGGAGTTGCTCCAAAGAATTGAACAAATTATAATAACATCTATGTTCACTTGGTGCATAATAACACTGTTTATTATATACTTGATGATGAGATAGTCAATGGTACTATTTGAATAAAAGCGATATTTTACAGCAGTGATGATATCAAATAGATCATCACCGGATATGATATGACAAACGACGTCACAGGCAGTGAAGATATCGATTTTAACGCACACATACATTTAATCATGGTCACAGTGAAAGGGCAATTGACCAAAACTAAACCAGGTTTATGTGCCGAACAAAAAGCCAAAAAAAGAAGCTAAATATTAGTCGCTTGTGAACAAGGATTGTCCAGTATCTACATGTTCTAGTATAAAGCGAACCATTAAAGATAGTTTTCTTCAGAATTGAGTTATCAAATATTAATAATTCCCCTAGATTTGATATGCATATTAAATTCATTATTGATTTTACTATAGGCAAATTACATAAATTTTTCTGCTGATGTAGGATGGAAGCTTCTGAAATTAGAAGCTCGTTTCCGCTGCGGTTATCATGATTTGAATGTTGAGAAGGGAAGATACCTTAATATTCCCAAAAACATGCGGATATGCAATAAATGTAATATAGGCGTCGTTGAAAATGAATATCATTCAGTATTATGTTGCTCGGCTTATCAACACATACGCTGCAAATATTTCAAAAAATATTTTCTATCTTGGACATCTATAAATAAATTTATTTGTCTTATGAATCCCCGAAATAAATATGGACTGATTAACCTCGAAAATGTCTTAATGGAAGCACTGAAGTTACGAAATGAGCTAATTGATCAATATCATGTGTAACTAATTTTGCTTAACGAACTTGTGTATTTTCTTATTTCTTATATCATGTATCTTATTGCTTAATACTTTGATTTATACATATAACATCTGTTTGTGCTCCCAAGCAAGCACTTTATGTATGAGAGACAAGCCTTTGAGGCTTATTCCTGCAATAAACATTCATTCATTCATATTATTATTATTATTTATGATGACCAGATTATGGCAGCAAATAGGCATAAAATGAATAAGACCTACTCGAAATGGCGATAACGGGATCGCCGTCACGTACGCGTGCACCGACACACGCATACAGCGACAGTGTGGTCACAACAGAGTGTAACACGTAGCTCGCAGAAAATAGAAAGGAACACCTTCATAAATCGAAGGTTCAAAATTGGAGTCATAAGGAGAACGTACAATACCATCGAACTTCAACATAACAACCACGACCGGTCAATCTGGCTATGATCGTATATCTTATTATAATCAATTGAGTTTGCTAAATTAAAAGTGTGCTATTTGGGTTGACATGAACAAAATTAAAGACGACTCCCGATTTTGTTTGGAATGAGAATATTTTGTGTAAGCACAAACAATTTTTTTGTGAGCACAAAATCCGTATTCAAACAAGGAGGCCAACTAGAACAAAGGCGTCAGTCCAACCTGCAAAGAGGCGGGACAATCCCGGCTCGACACACGATCGGCCGAGCTTTTCTGTCGAAGGAAGGGGTCGTGTCAGGTCAGCCTGAAAATCGTATATTTTGGGCACAAAGCTGATAAAATTCACAAGATCTGCTAGCTGACATCGTCATCTATACTAAAGTGCAGCCAGGACTTCTAGTAATTCGCTTGCAGTCGTAGCACGTGCGATATGTTAGCAACAAAGTAGTCCGTGAGTGAGGTCAGAGTGAAGATAATCAATGTTCCAGTGTACCCTCAGTCGAAAACCTTACAAAATCGGAGTTATTTTAATGTTTTAAACTTTCAGAATAAAGTAGTCACACAAAAGTATATAATACAAAGAAAATCAACTGTTTCTTGACGAAAATCATAATAGTTCATCGAGTGGGGTGAGAAAATTGATATTTTCACTTGTGGCGAATATATTGTATACTCCCCATAGATGATTCATAGAAATCAAACACCTGCTCTGATGGAATCATCTAGGAGACCAGCCACTCGACCATAAAAGAGAGGCACTCTAACCGACACGACCACATCGAATGCCGGTACTAGTCAAGAGCGACCGTTTAACTGCGGTGTCGTATCCTCATAGTTCCTGGGTAAAAAAGTTCCAGTCGGAAATCGGGGTTAACGCAGGCATGTTCTCATAGTTCCGGCCGGAATTCTGAGGACAAACGCAGAACTTGAACGTCCAGACAGAATGTTTTAAGGACTCTAAATATATACCTGGCTTCAAAGTAGTTGTGGGAAATAATTAGCACTTCGTTTCAACATCCTACGGACTATCCAGCAATTTGAGTCGATTGTGGTGATCTGCTCTGCAGGGCCACTCTCTCATACCTGTCGGCTGTCGACATCAGCAGGGCCGAAGATGTTTAGAAAAAGGGATTATTTACGAGAAGTTCAGATGTGATACGCACCTGGAGATTGAGAGAAAATCTCATAATGCGTGGTCTCAATGGCAATGTACCCCTTCAATTCACATACAAACGTAAGTTCATACCGTGGACTGTTGTTTCCATAGCTTTTAACCTTTCAGTGGTAATTTTTTTATCAGTTATTTATTTTATGGTCAAACAAGTGTAGACCACGTGTAAATCAATCGGTTTTAAAAAAGTGCAATATCCCTCAACTGACTCAAAAAGTGACATCTAAAACTTCTTGTCGTGGTATTTTTGGCTACATTTTGAAGAAAAATTATTTAAAATTTGTCAACTGTCGATTTTGGTGCATTATATTATGACCATGTAACAGGGCATTTGCATAAAGTTTCAGAGTTAATAAATCTGTTTTTTTACCAAAATGAATATGTCAAATATATCTTCTTTCTGCGTATCGTACCATAAAGATCCTATATTTATTATTCAAGAGATTATTTAAAGATTTGAATTTCCAAAATTGACATCTGGTGCAACAAATTGGACAAAGTTGACAAAAGCTTTAAAATTATTTGTTATCAAAATATTGTTTAAAAATGCAGCCGTTTGTACCACGACAAGACTATAAAAAAGTTCATGAATTTTCAGTTGTTTATTGTTACACTTATCAAAATGAAAATGTTGCGGCAATATCGCCGCAATATTGCGGCAATGTTACTGCAACATAATTTTGTTGCCAGCACGAGTGGGAAGTAGATGTGATTTTGTCACCGCTAGCGGCAACAAGTTCTGGTGACATTGAGGCAACAACTCAATCTTTGACATATTACCACAACTCTTCCTGGCAACAATATTGCCACAACCCTTTCTTGCAGTGACAATTTCTGGTGACATTGTGGCAACATTCTCAAACTAGTGATTTGACTGATAATCATTAACTTTCCAGTATTCGAATGCTTGACACTAATGAGGCTCTTTATTGAAGATTCTCTGAAGATCATGAGCTCGCGCGAGATCCGAATTAGGCTAATGACAATTGATTCCTTGTTTTCCGTCAAACTGTTTTTGAAAAGTGATACGGGCGGGGTCATTATTCATTACTCATTATTTGAAATAAATTCGAACCGACATCACTCGGCAGCCATGTTTGAGAATGTTGATACAAGAGGGTTAGGATTTTCCACGGAAGTATATTATTTTCATCAATCTCTCCATTTCCATCGCCTGCTTAGAGAGGCAACTTCGAGGTAACCAACATAATTCCTACAAAAAAATGATTAACGGTATCTCAAAACCGCTCATCAGATATATGGAAGAAATCATATTAAGGCCCAGTTCAACAAGAATTCACATTCGTCCATTTAAACTGATCTACATGTATTTTTTTCTTCAGCTCAGACAGTACAGGTGTTACAGGTAGAATAAACATGCTTTGTCTTTGAAATCCATCATCCTCATTCACAATCGTGATAAGAGAAATCAGTCAGGCTATCTGTCCATTGTCCCCATTGAATTTCATTGTCCCTATTGTGAGAGGATAATTTACATATAAATGTGGTTTAGTCTTGTGATCTTTGTGGACTGGGTAACTTGTACAGGAAGGTATACTAATTGTAGGCCTAATGGAGTGGTGGTTTTCTGTCACACTGAAAGAGAATTATTATTTCAAGAGAACTGTACATTTATATCAGCTAAAATGGTCTTTTTGATACCATAACATATGAAATTGAATGGAAACACAATGTCTCTATTATATCCTACCAAGAAAAACAGGTAAGATTTGATGATTTGTGCTCTGCTAATGACAAACTTTCAAGCATTTTTCATACACAGTTGTTGTTCTTTCACTGTCCTTAATCGTTAATAACTTTGGAGTGAATTTCTTTCATACCATAGGCCTGTTTTCTGTCCGCTGGGACTTTTGTCTGCTGGAGCTTTTGTCTGTTGGGTTTTTGTCCACAGTGCCTTTGTCCAGATACACTAACTTCGCCCCCCCCCCCCACATGGGACGGATAATTGGCCTGTTGTTGTTGTTGTCTTCAACATTGAGATTTCCAATAGTTAGAAACTTGTGAAAAGCAGCAGTTTTAGACATTGATGTAATCCAAGTATGCCGATATTTCTATCTCCTGGGGCTTTGCTTCGCAGTGATACTTATTTAGTCACAGAGCGTTGGTCAGTTTAGTTACAGAGTTCACGCAGAAATGAAGCCACGAAAAGTGAACCCCAACAAAGAACAGATGAGCAAGGCATAGCAAATTACCGATTTGCAGAAAATCCGGAAGCGGGCTCGCAAATTACAGCAGCATGACAAGTTTAATCACGGCTAATTATTGTCCTTGAAACCGACAAGGATTATTTTATTGGGTTTTTCAAACGGTTCAGTTTTCTGAGTGAGAATTGGTAGTATTCTCATGAAAGAAAAGAAGTAATTGATCCAGAGATCCGAGTTTAGGTTGAAGTCTGGGTTTTTATACATACATATCTCGAGCCGTTTATTTTTGGCGCGCAAATTCAGAAGGGAAGAGAGACCATGCAAGAGAGAGAAGACGCTAATTACAAAACAAGAGAATGATATGTTCAATGATTTATTCTTTTTTGGAATGTGAAGTGGTACTTACAAGGGTCAAATCTATTTGTTTGGGAGTATAATCTTGCAAGTGAGCCGCATCCGTCACTGACCGACTCAACATTTTTGGCCTGAACAGTAACAACATGATGACTCGATGGTAAAAAAGCGTCCAGAACAGACACTACCGTGCTGTACCGTGAATAGTTATCAGTTTGATGATATTGAATGCAATTTACACCACAAACACTGCTGTTTATTGTATTGGTAAGAGTGGAGTCGGATCACAGTGCAATAGTTTCACATTTCTGTTTGGAAATACTGACGGAAATATCTGTGAAAAAGCCTAAAATGCAACGAAATAGTATTGCTGTAAGTCACCATGTCTGCATTGCTGTATTGTCTGTATTGTCTGTATTGCTGTAAGTCACCATGTATGTCTGTTATTTTTTGTCTCTAGATCTACTTGCAAATTAGTCATGGAGAAAATCGAAGATGTGTGATATCTCACCATGTTCACTGCGGAACCTGGATGGAGAATTAACACTGAACTGGCGAGTAGTTAGTGAGACACCTGACTGTCCAATTACTGGGCAGTTTTCTCTATCTAGCTTTATTGCAGAAATTGGGGTCATTAAAATTAATATTTTATTTATGATCACTCCCCGCCTCCAATATTGCCCAGCCCAAAGATTCGTGTTATTCATTATTGGAATTAACTGCAGTATGTGTGTAAGACATCTTGTTCTAGAAACGTGTACCGACAAGCATTGAAAAGTTAATTTATGCTGCTAACATTGTTCGTACTTCAAAAATTAATTTAAAACAATCACAGATCTATTTATTCTCCAGACCCCCCCACCGGTGTACGTTGGCAATTTACCATTGTTCGTGTAGTTACCTTTGCTAAATTTCCGAAAATCTCCCGTCCTCTGGGGAAAACTGCCAATTAAACCACAAACGTGTTTTAATTATTATGAATCTGGTGTTTCTTATATGAGTATAGTTAATTATATTTTGGAGAAAAAAAGCATACACTTAAGATGTCCACAACAGCCATGGCCAGACTCGAGAGAAAAACTTGGAAGCCGATTTCATTTTCTCCACATTCAGAACCCTTGACAGCACACTCGATCTTGTCGATCGGGCAATCAATATCAGCTTCCGTAAAAGACAACACCGATTTTTGGGGTAATTTTCAAATGATTCTGAACTTAAATATATTCCACGTGATCCCCCCCCCGTTCTTTTCCGTCGTCTTTTCCGAAACGTACATTTGTGTTAAACCGCTGGAATACCGGGCACACAAACATGACAACAGACAAATTCATGGTAATTGTCCCACTAATTTCCCAGGTAAAATTACCTGCATACCATGGGGGAATGGAGTGGGAATTCCGATTGATCACTGTATGAAAGGAAAAGCAAGTTTTAACAAATCACAAACGTGTTAATTATTATTACCTCGACGAAATGCTAATATCCATGTTCTTACAACATTTTGGGAATATCGCAGAGCTATTTCTGAATGTTGGATCTGATACCGCTGATGTGATACATTGAGCTCCACCACAATTTCTTCTGGCATTATTGCCGCAACTCGCAACATAAATGACAAGCTGGGCTATCCCACTTTCGCCGGAAGTTTTGTTTCTGGCAATATTGTTGTAATATTGCTTCAACATGGTCACCAGGCTAATGTTACAGTGTTGCCGAAAGTTTTCTTTCTGGCAATATTGCCACAACCATGGTCGCTTTTCGTATTAATTAGGTTGCGGCAACTGCGTAAGGGTAGTAAGCTGGGCTTTGGCCTCAAAAGTTTTGTGGTGGTTGGTTAGTTCTTGTAACTGGTTCCATGTAAACGGTCAAATAGAGCGATCGGGCTATTCATCCTTAAGAGAAGGTGACAACTGAACTCAACGCAGATCAAGCTACCAACTAAGGATAAATATATTACGGTCGCGCTATTTCATCGTTCTGTTGAGAGTCCAACAGCTAATGAAGTTTTCGCATCCTATTATTCTAATAAAACAAAAACGAACAGAAAAAAGACCATCTAGAAAGGTGCAATTTTTTTTAACGGGATGGCCCAGTCGCACATGACCACGTGACACAGCTCACCAATTACCAATGTACGAGTTGTCAGAGCATTTCCATCATAGCTCTCTAGATTTGTATCTAACACCGCTTATGCCGGTGCTAGGGTCCGTGTGGTCATATCATCCAAGTTGCCACATGAACAGGTACAATAAAAGCGTACCTGAGATACAACACATATCACGAATCGTTTGAATAGGTAGAATAGGTTAACAAGGAAACTATACCGTGAAGTCATGTGGCTCTGCCAGTATGTCGGCACCTCTTCCCACTTCTCTTGTATGCGTTGTAATTCAATAATTTTGATATATATTGAATGTTTAAAGAATTTAGAAATCATTCAATATCAGGCCTTGTTGAATTTGAATATGTGCTGGGCCATGATTTGGAAAGTGTATACAAATTTCTGAGTTGAAAATACCATAACGTAGGCATCACTAGTTATATTAAACGTGTGAGAAGAAAATAATTTACAACGTCGTATAATGCTTGAGACTGGATTTGAAAAATATAACTTTTAAGTCTTCGAGATAAGGATTTTAAATCCAAAATTATTCAATTAATCCTTTGTTGTAGACGGACCGGACTGTTCAGAAAGGTTATATGTTGAACTTGATTGAAATCAACTATTGTCTTAAAATTATTCTGATACATATTAATTGATAAATAGACCCACCGTTTAGGTCCTTTGTTCATGTTTTCATTGCACCTGAGACATTATCTTGTTCACCACAAGATACTCACTCTCACTCGAGGTAGGCTCGAACAAAACATTTAAGGATAAAATGCCAATAATTTAGGTTGTAAATCTATGACGACGTAGATCCTATAGGCCTTCAATACGATGATTTGTCAAGGTTGTAAACGTTGCCATTTTGATTTTATCAGATACTACATTCTTCGTATGCATTACCAATTACTTGGAATTCGTTTTGGTTTAAGATTTCTAGTCTTGCATGCTGATTTTTACTCGAAGAGTTACTGGCTCAATTAGATCCACCCAAGGTTTGGTACGATTTCCACTGTCAGTGAAGGCAGGCCTTTCAGCAGGGTCAGCTGTTCAAGTTTACGGCCGGTATTCTCTCCCGTTTACCGTAGAATGCGGCCCTGTAGTGCTGGCTGAATATACCGTGTGATACCTTATTATCTGACGAATTTATCACAGTTATGTTGTCCAAACGAAAACAAATACTCACAAGCTCTCAGGATACGGGGCTGGGAACTCTGTGGACGGGCGGAACTCTGAGGACAGGTCAGGGTTGTCGTCATAGTTCCGGCCGGAGCAATGCGGATACGACAGCCGGACTGTTAATAGACAATCGAGCAATATGAACCAGGAGCATTGGTAATAATCCTACAGCACATTGCATGAAATATTAGCTGCAGTATCAAGCTGCTAACCGGTTACAAGCGTCTGGTCCGTCATTCATAATTCAGCCGTCGTCCGTTAAAGAATATCCGCGTCCATCTCGGCTCATCTCGGCCTGTGTCTTATCGGGTGTCGGGTGTCTACAACTACAACTAAGCACCACCCAGCCAAGTTGCGTTCCTGTTGCTTCAAAGAAGACTCCAACGTGGAACCAGACACCCGCCATCCACCCTATAAAACAATGAGGACAGCACAAGACACAGGCAGGACGCTGACATTGGTGCAATAAAGACAGGTGCAATTACAGTGCTAGACATCACGTTATCAAATTCCTGTTGTTTCTCGGAAAAATGTATTGAAGTAACAGAAACCCATGCCCACCAGGCGCCCACCAACCACCCCGAAAATTAACAACATGAAACCATGCACATAGTCATATAAAGGGTGAACCGTGTATTACCTTTTACACAAAACACTGAAATACATAAGATACAATTGGAGCGATATGCAAGAGGTGGGAAAAATTGACGTCTGGCAACCAAAAAGCAACCATATGGCCCTACAGGAAAGCATTCCGCCGCAGCTAAATTAAGACCCGAGAATACGGTGGATTCTCGGACGTAGCCTTAGTATCTCAGCCGCGCTTTTATTGCAGATGTTCATGTGGAGAATATGAAGTATCCACACGGCCTCTAGCACCGGCTTAAGTGGAATTAGGTACGCTAGCTCGGGAGCAGTGATGACAGATCAGCTCGAACAACTCATCTGATGTTAATGGATGAGCATCGTGGACGTCTGATGGAGTAAACGCCTTAACATTTGGTATCCTGGTAAATGCAAGAGTACCCATACGGCTTAAATTTCCCTCCAAAACAAAAACCTACATATATTTGTCGAGTGACATGTACAGAGGATGGGCCTCGGGGACTAACAGTCCACCAGCAGAATCCTACTATATCCAGGTAATAAATTGAAGCGCTATGCAAAAGGTGGGAAAAATTTACGACACCTTCTCCAAATAGAATAAGGTTGAATGGGATGTATGTTTACATTTAGGTAGACTGATCAACTTACAGCAATAATTCGGATCGTACATATGGATACAATAAATGGAAATAATAGTAAGACAGATCCGAGGAACCTTAGTGCAGGTTTCTCGGTCGAGTCTGTAATAGCTCGAAATGCACTAAGACCTTTTTCAATCCAAATGACAGATATATTTCTGACAGCAAAGCAAGGTCACGACATCAAACCTTGTAACATTTCAAATTCTACATGTAATAATTTCAAGATTTCTATATGTGGACACCGTGGATGTCTCACGTGTCCACTCTTTAATACTTCAGCTTCATTTAGTTCCGCGTTAACTGGTAATTCATATTCTGTAAACTCGTATGTTGATCTTAGTTGTTCTACTACAAACTGTATTTATTTAGTTTCCGGTAAGAAGTGTGGTCACCAGTATGGTGGCAAGACCACCCAAAGACTCCATCTTAGGGTGAATGGTCACAGAAAAGCGGTTAGGAAAAAGCAATTGCTTACAGGTAAGCTTTTTTCTGGACCCAACCATGGCTGGAACAACTTTAGTGTTCAGATCATAGACGTCGTCTATCCATCTACCAAGGATTCCCCCTTTGGATTTGAGAGAAAAATCCGAGAGCGGGAACTATTCTGGATGCTAGAACTTGGGTCAGTGTTTCCGTATGGTTTAAATGATAATGTCAGTGGGTTCGGCAATGTTACAAACCGCCGTTCAAATATATCCAATGTTACCCAACTATTTAAACCCCATAAACGAAGACATCGCAGCCATGGTAGGAGAAAGTTTAATAGTGCGATAATTCACGATCATATCACTTTAAATTACTTAGTGGGTTTAACTAACACACTCAATAGTGCACATAACTTACGTACAGTTCTGTATGCGTTACCTCTGAGAGCTTTAAATCATATAGCCAGAGATATACAACAATCTGCGTCTTCAGGAAATATAATACCACCCAAAATCACTAAAGTATGTCAAGATATAGCGTATTTTCGGTTATATCGTCCAGTGAACATAATCGAAACATCCCAAGATAGGCTTTTCTTGAAACTCAACTACCTAGATAAAGGACTGGACATTATTAATTTACCTCGAACTTTATTTTAAGTTCACAGAACCTCCTTGTATTTCATATAAGTATACTAAATCTATAGCCACCAAAATATTCTATTACTCTAATGCTGTCAAGGAGTTTGACTGGAACTTATACACGTCGGGGGGCTATAGTTGTGATTGTGAATCGTCGAACTTTATCTATACACCATGCAAACATATTGTGACTGGTGACCTTGACGTGGTGAGTGATAAGGACCTAAGATTACTCCTGATGAAGGGACCTAAATATAGAGAGCCGAGAAAAATAAATCTGAAGGCCGACCAGAAGATAGTCCTGTCTGCTTTGGAACAGTACGTTATTGATTGGTCTAAGCGAGAAAAAGTTGAACCTACAGTACTCACTGATTGGCTGGACCTCATCAAGAGCAAGGTCGTTGAAAGAATCCGCCATATTGACAGAAGTACCCTTCCCCAAGCAAAACAAGTACTGAGAAGCCCCAATTCGCAAGAAGTTCTAGCAAATCTCCATAGTAAATTCGTCATAGTCCCAGCAGACAAAGCTCCAAATAATATAATATTCATATGTAAATATTACTATTACCAGGTGCTGGTTGAAGAATTGAGTGTAAACATATCGTCATCAAATACGTCTACTTACTCTCAAACTGCATTTACTCTGGAAGATTTGTTTCCCAATCACAAAACATTTCTCAGGGAAAGAGGTAATTGTCTTCCAACCAAACATAACGATATACCAAAAGTATACTGGACTCCCAAAATGCATAAATCACCATACAAAGCTAGATTCATAGCTGGTTCTAGAAGCTGCACCACCAAGCTTCTTTCAACCCTATTGACGAGGGCCCTTCAGGAGGTAAAAACATTTTGGGAAAGGTATTGCGCCACTATTTCTAAGAACTCTGGCATTGAATGTATGTGGATATTGAAAAACTCAAAATGTCTTACGGAAGAACTTGATGCTAAAGGTCACATACCGTAAAGACATGTATCCACATGGGATTTCTCGACTCTCTATACTACAATCCCTCATCAGGACCTTATTGACCGTCTAAGTTCATTAATAGTATCTGTGTTCAAGAAAACTGATCGTAGATATATTAATGTCGGAAGCCACAAATCATTCTTTAGCTCTACTTCATACAAGAGATATCATTCATGGGATGTTTCTTTGTTTATAGAGTTGCTTGAATTTCTCACTAAAAATATCTATGTGAAATTTGGCAACACAATATATCAACAGCATATATCTGTTCTCTTATGAATATGACTATATGCAGGCGCTTTCAAAACCGATCCATTCAAAGCCCGTTCCTTCTCATTCACCAAACGCTATATAGACGATCTTCTCGCTGTGGATAGTCGCTATATAAATGACGCAGTGAAGGATATATATCCACCTTCACTGGATTTGAAGGAAACTACAGATAACCCTACAGGCACATCATATTTAGACCTATATCTCTATGAAAATGAAGCGGGCCTTCTCTCTTGTCGATTGTATGACAAAAGAGATGATTACAATTTCGACATCGTAAACTATCCCTTTCTGGACAGTAATATTCCAGTGGGACCTGCATATGGCGTATACATATCACGCCTAGTAGCATTTGCTAGATCCTGTGTTAAATGTGACGATTTTAATCAACGTCACAAAACATTGTTGCAGAAAATTATAAAACAGGGCTACACTACCAAGCGCCTCCACTCAAAGTTTCTCAAATTTGGCGATACATACCGCATGCTGATAGCAAAATACGAGCGTAGCGTGCAAGATCTATGGCGTTACGTTTCGTAACTTGTGTCTAATTCCGCTTAACCCGGGGCTAGTGGCCGTATTAACCCACGTACTTCAAGATGCTCATGGTACTCATATGAACCGTCACAATCAAAGCGGCGTGACTGAGATACATCATTCTTTAGATGATGACTTTACAACGAATATTATGGATTAAGAATACTGATCAGCGATACGGATTTGATATTTTTAGAACATCATGATGTCTTGCCGGCATCAGTGAAAACTGTTGACCGCTTCTCTATTGCAGGAAACAAGCCTATGTTTATGTATACTATGATAGTTTTCTTGAATTTGGTGCTAACACTGTTATATGGAATATGTCTTGGGATTTTGGACGCGGATATTCTTTAATGGATGACGGCTGAATTATGAATGACGGACCAGACGCTTGTAATGCTGTGTAATGTAGAGACCAACACGGATTCTGAGTGCTTGCATATGGACCAAGTTAAACCAGCGATAATGCCGAAAGTTGTTTAGATTCGTTGAAAATTCTACTGTTAGTAATTGTATAAGTTTGCTGCAGGATGAATCGAACAGAGGACGCCAATGTATCTAAATCATCTGTTATCAGCATTCCTATTTGTTCGGATATGCAAATGACGCAAACCCGTAAATAGATAATGAAACTGTCTGCAGATCACATACAGAGATATGTTCCAACCGTTAATAAAATAAACACCTGGTACAAATTTCAATGGGGTTTGAGTCTGAAATTGATCTAAAAGCGGACACACGAGAGAGCAAATGCCCTTTTGTCACCACATAATACAGACCAATTACAAAAATTCTGCTCCTGACTGTTTTGACCCCTAAATCTGGGGTAGCCGTAAAGTGATATTTTCGTCAGATTTCTTCAAATGTTTTGCTTTTCTGTATGGAAAAGTGGCTAAAACCTATTTTATGTTTTATCAGATTATTATTTACTAATATATCATGCAGTTTATTGCGAAAAAAATACAGAAATAGAAAATTCGAATAAATCTGACCGGAAAATCGTCCAAACAATGCCTTTTCTGAAAATAACGTCTCTTTGACGTCATCGTGGCGACCATGTTGGATATTTGTACATTTTCTAGTACAGCTTGACCCAAAGATATGGTGTGGTAATTTTCAGCCCTCTAGCCTACGGGATAGCGAAAATATTTAGGGGGCAATTTCCGCCCCCTCAAACTCCCCCAAACTCAGGCTGCAGTACACCCCAAATTGCCCAGGCTCGAATGGAAGCATTTCGGCCAACTCAAATGCTTCCATTCGAGCCTGGGCAACATCAGGTGTCTTCTAATATCATCTAGAACTTAGCTGTGCCATTGTTAATGTCATATCAAACTATCAAACAACCACCGAAGTACATGGTGAGTGTTGGCTGCCATTATCGAAATAGTTTTCTATAATGCTGCAAAAGTAGGACTGGGAAGAAATATCATGTCCGAGTTTGGCTCTTCCGTTTATAATATGTTTACTTTTATAGCTAAACTACATCACGATGTTCTTGACATAACACATGCGTATTACTGACGATTGTTCACCATAAAAATAATATATCAAAAGTATATTGTAGTATTCGTGCGTCGATATTAATCTACGCTTTATCAATACGAGCAATTGATCAATTTAGATACTCTAACCTATTTTTATCAGATATCATCGGACAAGTCGAGTCTAAATGTAGCGTAATATAATAGTGTCTGTTCCAAAAATAACATCGATTTGTCAATATATCATTGTATTTGTCTCTGTTGCTGTGACCTGAGTTTTCTAGTGTTTACAGCCGGAGTCGGCCAGAAAGGTGGCCAAAGTCACTGCCCATCAAACAATGGAATATCCGCTTCTGAATGTGTCCAATAAGGGAAAGGTTTGTCCAATAAGCGAACGGCCCGTCCAATCTATATCGGCGTCAGTTTGTTCATCCGCTATACGACAAATGGATTTCCAGATCCTCGTGATAGCTAGAGGCAAAGGTCGGCAGGCCTGGTATGTCGTTTGAGGTCGGGTATACAGTGATTTGTTATTCAGCCTGTAGATCAAATCAGCTGTTACAAGGACAGTTTAAAGCGGTCAGTTTCTACTAGATTCAGTAAGCCTGAATCAGAATATAGTCTCAAACCAGTATTCAATATTTATTCATATATAATTATTGTCAAGTTCGATACAAACTGACGAACACCAAAACAGAGATCCTCACGGAATGTAGCTTACAGCAATATTTCGGATCGTAAAGTGCTGTTCAATGCAGATACCATCACGTATTTTGAGTGTTTGGATATGGACCACATGGAACCAGCGATAATGCCGAGAGTGGCGCCGATTCGTAGTCAAATTGCTGCTAGTAATTGTAGGAGTTTGCTGTGAGATAGACCGATCAGAGAAAGGCGATGTATCGAAATCATCTGTTACCAGCATTCCTATTTTTTCAGATATGCAAATGACGCAAAATACTAAAAAGGGAATGAAAAGATCTGTAATATCTAACAGATATCTGTTACAACCTTCATCAAAATATACATGTACACCTGGTACAAAAAATGTCAATAGACTTTGAGTTTTGACATACAAGCGGACACACGAGAGAGTAAATGTTCTTTCGTCATACATAATACAGGCCAGTGACGGTAATACTGCCCCTAGCTGCTTCGATCTGCTACTATGTACAGTCAGAAATACGAAGGTTTTGCATGGGGCAGATCAACGACATTAATTTGAAAGCTCGACCCGTCTAAATCATTGTTCGAAGCAAAGCAACTGATTTTCGCTTTTAACAAAAACTGAAGCCATCTCCACTGTTGAGATATGACTTGATTGTTTCCTTTCTATTCTCTTGGTGGCGTAAATAAAATTTCCCCGCTTTGGCCTACGATTGTATTTTCAATTAACGAAAGAATTTGGCGTCGACAGTTTACGGACCATTTTACATCACCACTCGGCTCTTAATCCAAGAAGACAAAAAAGCATGAACAGTTAAAATATACAAATCCCAGGCTAGTTTCTTATCAGAGAATCCGTTAACAGCTTTCACTGATGCCAGCAAAGACATCACGATGTTCTGGACATAACTGACGATAGTTAACCATACAAATTATATATCGAAACTATATTGTAGTATTTGTTTGTCGATATTTCTCTTCGCTTTATCAATGCAAGCAAATTATCAATTTAGTTATCAATCTTTTTAACATATATTATAGAGTCCAAGATGTAGCGTAATATAATAGTGGCTGTCCAAAAATAAAATCGACTTGCCAATTTATCATTGTAATCATCTCTGTTGGTTTTACCTGAGATATCTGGTGTCTATAGCAGGACTCCGTCAAAAAGGTGGCCAAAGTCACTGACCGTCCAGCAGTAGAAAATCCGTTTCCGAATGTATCCGACAAGGGAAATGTTCGTCCAATACGTGAAAGGCTCGTCCAATCTATATCGGCGTTTAATTTGGTAAAAAAAAATCCCGTTATAAGACAAATGAATGTCCATATATTCCTGATCGCTAGAGGCAAAGATCGGTAGGCCTGGTATGTCGTTTGAGGTCTGGTTGTTATCAAGTACACAGTGATTTGTTATACAGCCTACAGACCGAGTTAGCTATTACAAGAACAGTTTAATGTGGCCGGATTATATTAGAGATTAGATATCTATCTAGTAAAAGAAGATTGTATTTTAGATTATTGAGAGAGATCGGTTTGTTGTACAAATTTTAATGTGTGTACCCGTTTTAATGCATTAGTTTACTGAGTTAACTTGTTTGATCGTCGCTGTAGAGCTGAAATATCGCTGTTAAACTTTAATTCTCTCTCTCTCTCTCTCAAAATTAGAATTGATAAGATGAGACAGTTAGATGTAAATAACGCTTATTAAAGACCTTATTAACATTTGTTAATTTCAGGAAAATTCTCTTTTTTCTTAGTTTTTAAACGCCCCTCTAAAGTGTTTCACCTTATTTGCAACTTCAATTTCTGCATGTTGTTCTGTGCCTTAACTGTGGTGCAACTGAGCGTTAACCGTGCCCTACCAGCACAATACTATTATCTGAATGTGCGCCGTAATCGCGCCCCAACTGCGAACAATTCGCCCTTCAACTGTGCATTATCTGTCCCTTATCTGCACATTAAGTGCATCTCATCAGAGCTTCATATGCGCCTTATTCCCACATAGGTGCAGTTAAGGCGTAATGAACTTATTTGGATCGCGCCCCATTTTTGCCATAACCGTAATGAGTCTAACAGGTCAATATGGGAGGCGCACGACCTAACTGCCACCAAACTGCACCCTAGTCAGCTAAATTGATGCATCTATTTGCGGCTTAAATGTACCTTAATTACTTCTCATTCTGTGATGGTAAGCATAGTCCGCTACAGTATGTCCATTGCCTAAGACCACTGTTCAATCACAAACCCCTTTTTTCTGCACACAGTGCATATCGCGTAAGCAATAACACTCGCGTGTATTATAGACAGAGGACGGCAATTCTGTGTATTTTCTCTTACAATGCTCTCAACCGGTTGGGAAATGCAGTTATTTTCTTCTATTGTGTAACCAGAATCTATAATCTGGATTTATATAATCTCTCAAAAATAGTTCTCTCCAAACTAATTTTGTCACTGAAACAAGTAATGTTTACATCGTGCTTCCACAGCAACTAGCCCTTGATTTTTTTATTTTTTTTATTTTTTTGAGAACAAGGCTAATAACTCCCCCTTGGACTGCATTGATAACATATCATAGCTTTGGTCCAAAAATTGTGTTTTAGCTGCGCCTTGTTGACATTTTGGTCAAATCACAGGTAGCCGTGATAGTATGCTGTTACTGCATTCATACTACCGAAGAGAGATCCATAATAAATTGTATATTAACAGAATAGAAAATCTACTGTATCCGATGAATATTTTTAATATAGCAATTCTACCAGAGACAGTATCCAGGAACAATATTCATTTTGAAAATAAGCAAAATCTTTTAAAACCTCGCCTTAAATTCCGTAAAATTATCATGTTTTCAGATTAATCATCATTTACCAAACTGACTCCTACTGTATAGATGCGTGCGAAGATTAACGTAAAATTTTGGAACACAATACATCTATTACACAAATCTATCTTCGCCTGAATTAGGACCTAGGGATAAAGTCTATATCTACAAAAATTCTTCTGAAAGTATTATCGATTTGGAAACTGCTTGTGTACATTATTACAGTCATTAGAAGACCAGCTGCAACATTGTAGCGTGATATTATAGCATATTTGTTTCATTGTTCCAGTACGTCATCAATATATTACATTTTATGCGGAATTGTGATTTATGATAGTTTACCATCCCCAGGCTCTGTCATTAAATAATAACTAGATAAAATTCATGTTTCCGGCCCCAAATTTCGGCCCTAATGGACGTCAGGTGTCCATTTGAAGTTTTTAATCTTTCAGTTTATTCACAGTGAACCCAATACCGTTCTGAGGGAGTTTTATGACCTGTCATCCTAAATTTCGGCCATACGTGCCGGACAAATAAAAAACACACGGAGATGGTTACTAAACTTATAGTAAGATACGGCTTTGATTGAATAACCGCCATTTTAATCTTTCGGTTTATTCACAGTGAACCCAATACCGTTCTGAGGGAGTTTTATGACCTGTCATCCTAAATTTCGGCCATACGTGCCGGACAAATAAAAAGCACACGGAGATGGTTACTAAACTTATAGTAAGATACGGCTTTGATTGAATAACCGCCAAAGATGACCATGTCGAATTATTTTTTGGTCCGTTGAGGGAACTGTGCACCCCGTTCTTGCCCCTCTCGCACATACTTTACACAATATCTCTATATCATCACACACTATAGGGCCATGGGCCAATAATAAAGATTTCTCCAGCGAATTACTGGCAGTCTCCACGATACCCTAGCCTGAACTCTGCATTCAAATAAGCAATATGATAGACAAGTTATCAAAATTTTACCTTTCTGATATGTTTGATCGAAATTGTCCTACTATCAAAGCATATATACACATGTGAATTATCAAATTTGAAGAACGAAGCCTAATTTCCTTATTTCATACACTGCACACAGAAGCCATTCTCAGTATTTGGAAGGTCTGTCTCTTGTAAAGCGAATTTCCAATCCATGAAGTATTCATTATAAAAAACATCTATTCTACGATCAATCTGTGGCGACAAACCGAAGCACGCGTCCTGTATTTCTCGCTCTCGATGGACGCCGTAATGTAATGGGCGAATAGAGATTTTTTTCCACAGATCCCGCAGGACATCCACTTCAAGCAAATGGACATATAATGGACCAGCAGGCAACAGTTCTCTGGCGGAGCATAAATATGGCGATTTTAACCAAATTGCAGAAATCTGTATGGGTGACAACGCCTGTCGAGTGATCAGCTGGCAGAAATTGATAAAGATGACCTTTTCATACATTCACAGAGAGTAGTTCCTAGAATTGAATTCAGCCTGGCTTATTCCGTTTTCTATAAAAACATGTGTTGCTACCATCACAAGTAGGGGTCTATCTGTGCTAGAGAGAAATAAAACCCTGGCTGGTTTTGCTAGATTCTAACGAACAAGCTGATCATGAAAGGGGTAAGTAAGAAAAACACAATACTGAATTTCCACTTTTCAATTTGCATAACCCCCCGGGTGAAGGATCATGGTAAATTCAATATGGCGGCCATTTTGGGGTACCGGTATCAGAAAAGTGATGTTTTCGTCCTTTTTCTTCAGAATTACTGCTTTTCTTTGAGGAAAATTGGGAAAAATCTATTTTATTTCATATTAGACTATTATTTACTAATTTATCACGCAGTTTTTTTTTTCAAAGGAAACACTCGAATAAAAAGTTAGAAATATCTGACTGAAAAATCGATCAAAAAATGCCTGTTTTGAAGATGTCCCTGTGAAGTCGTCAAAGCAGACATGTTGGATGTTTTTACATTTTGTTGTAGAGCTTAACTCAAGAGTATGTTTGGTAAGTTTCAACCCCCTAGCTCAAGGAGTAAGAAAAATAATCTAGGCCTGGAAAGGTCGTAAAACGTCCAGGCCATATAGGGTTAAACATCAATATTAAACATTTTTCGACCATTCTGTGGTCAGTATTGGCTCAAACATGTCAAATGAAAAACTAGAATCGACTGGTCAGTCAGACAGAGAGCCTTCTCACTGCTTAAACAAAACCAAGATACCTATGTCTTCTCGGCATCATTGGACAATGTTGACCGATAATACAGGCTATGGTTGTTAATCAGTATTCCAGTTTATACAAATACACATATTTATACACTTACCGGTATTCCAAAAGGCTGACTATTCCATGGGATAGAAGATCACCATTCCAAGTATCAGGCCGATCGAAATGCTCAGCTTTATCGAAGGCTGTATAGAAGATAACAGTGTTATTTATCCACAGTATGTCGAACAAATAATTCGCGCACAAATCACACATCTGTTGCCGGCATTCCTGGTGAATCCTTTGTTGGGATATCCACTTGATGCAAATCTGTACATGGAGCTTGTACATCAGCTAGATGAGTTTATTACACTCAACAGCTGCTACAGATAATGGTTATGAAACTGACTGTAAGAATGCGATCCAGTTCATACACCGCGATACCAGTGGGAGACTCCGAGAAAGCGCGATGACCTGAATCCAGGACAGCTATGAAGCATTCATTCACTGTATTATGCACGTATAGCTCAGGATTATCCGCCTTTAAGATGAATAACTAGATTGTACATTGGCCGGGGACGGTGCTTTTATCATTCTTATATATTTAGGCTCTGTCATCTACATGTGTAGCTATTATATTTACTCCAAAGTTGGTCTCTGTTCCCCTTATTGCAGGTTCAATCACCAAGTTTAACCCCACACCAAGGAACTGGATACATGAAAGCATAGACACCGCTCACTTGTCATTTCTAACATACCAGGGATTATTCAACAACTTTTCCAGTTGACGCTATTTGCATTATGAGCTTTTCAATTTCTGGTTAATTAAGCGAGTCACCTGATTGCTATCATACTTAACAAAATAAATTAGTCTTCCGTTTTGGCATGCAGCCGTAAATAATACTGGGTTGAACAATTCTTAAGGATAAATATTTACAAAAAATAAGTATTTAGTTGAAATTAGAGGTTTGATATGCAACTTATCTTTACTGAACATTAATTCGTGGAATCTGACAGCCAGTGGTGATACAATTCTAATCTTGTCATACAGAAATGCATGACAAAGAGCCTTTTGTTCTCCTATTTAATTCTATACACTGTGACAATATAGTTCCTACTACCTTCTGTACAGATGATATAGACGATAACTACTGAAAAATATCGACGAGCTGTTCAAATGATGCTGTTGAATGGTGTTTTTGACATTAAAGTTTGCATATCATGTTAGAGAACTTTCTCGCTAGAAACTATTGGGAATACTGGCAGCGGGAATATTTGGAACATAATCATATACCTGTATCTACGAACAACATTGTTGTCAATCTGACGAAAAGATGCTGTACCACGTTAAACTAATGAATTCATTCTGTTCGTCTTCTTAGATCATATCATGATTCATGGTTTCCTTCAGCATATTATATAAAGTCAGCGCGACGTGCCTGACAATGTTGCAATCGCTCTGAGAATATCCAGAGATTTCACCTACTTCTGCCTATCTTCGCAAATTTCAGAGAGAATGATGCAAAATTCAGGTGGACAGTGAGAGTTTGAATGTAGACGAGGTATAAATCTAGCGCCATATTCCGCGACGTCAGATGAGGAGAAGTGTACCTTTCAGGCCAAACTTTTGGGCAATAGCCTCCAATATTTTTTTTAATTTTGGCGGACGTCTTCATGCATTCGCAAATCTTCGCGATGTACACATAGTACTATAAAGTTAGATTTGTTGCATCACGTTATGCACGCAGAAGTGTCGATTGGCTCGGCGGACCGAACTTCAAGCACAGACCACTTTTACAAGCTGAAGGTGATTTTTTGATTTTTGACTCAAAATGAACCCATGAACGTTGGTAAAGGTGACACACTTCCAGCCACCAAAATAGCGACACATCGATCGTTTGAGGCACCCACATGCAGATAAGGAATCGCTAAATCAGGGACGCGTTTACCCTTTCTTTAGTGAACCTCAATTATCATCATTCCCATGAGAATTTTAAATGTATTCCCCATCACCAGCGGTATAGTGAAGTTATGGCTTGAAATGTTTATCACAGCCACGGTGTGCTGACAAGGCAAGTCAGTTACATTTTTCCACACATTCCAACATGAACAATTCCCAAATCTGCCGATAGTTTTGTGGATCTATCACGAATTATTCTGCATTGAAACAAAAACAAGAGAACCGAACTAATTATCAAATTAGCAAGTAAATGGAAGATAATCGTTCACAATTATTCATATTGTTAGAGTGTTCATATTAGATCTATTACACGGTGTATCTGTCTCAATAATTTTCAAGGGAACGGGTTTCGAAAAAAAAAAAATTCAAAACAAGAAAATTTATCACATCATCTGAACATGATTTACGCATTTTTATCCTGAAATTTGATGAAAATCCAACCAAATCGTGAGCCAATTCACCAAAACAAATTTCGCCTTGACAATTTTGCATATTGAATTTTGTTGTCGGTCCCAATGTTACATCATTGCAACTTTCCTGTGCTTTGACATGCCAAATGTCGGAGATTTTCTTGTTTCTGAATTGTTTTAGAATGAAAATGTGAAAATTGAATAGAAATAGTTTGCGAAATTTCAGTGCTCTGAGAAAAACTGGTTCCGATATGTTGCCGAACCCCCGTTCCTTCGAAATGTGAGACAGACTGTAAATTCCAAATTGCTCAAATCAAAGCCTAGACTCGGGTAGCAATATTTCTGATGTGAATGGAAAACTATGTCATCCGCAAAAACAATAATCAAGAAACGAAATGATACTCACTCCCAAACCACAACCATGAAGTCACCTCGCTAATTTCGCTAAATCAATCGCAAAAAAAATAAAGCATTTGGTTCTAAGTAACACAACATTTGGGTTCAATTAATATATTTCAACTGAATCAACGTTTAACCGCTTTTTGATTCAACGTGTCGGTCCCAATGTTACATCATTGCAACTTTCCTGTGCTTTGACATGCAAATGTCGGAGATTTTCTCGTTTCTGAATTGTTTTAGAATAAAAATGTGAAAATTGAATAGAAATAGTGTGCGAAATTTCAGTGCTCTGAGAAAAACTGGTTCCGATATGTTGCCGAAACCCCGTTCCTTCGAAATGTGAGACAGACTGTAAATTCCACATTGCTCAAATCAAAGCCTAGACTCGGGTAGCAATATTCCTGATGTGAATGGAAAACTATGTCATCCGCAAAAACAATAATCAAGAAACGAAATGATACTCCCTCCCCAACCACAACCATGTAGTCACCTTCGCTAAATCAATCGCAAAAAAATAAAGCATTTGGTTCTAAGTAACACAACATTTGGGCTCAATTAATATATTTCAAATGAATCAACGTTTAACCGCTTTTTGATTCAACGTTCAGTTTATCGTCCAATGTTCTAGCTAATCTTAGTTCATCGTACACGCAGAGGTACATCCAGTTTTTCTTTGAACGTTTACTGAGCGCGTTAACAGTGTGCAGTATTTTGCCTCCTTCGCAAACACTACCAATTCTTATCATGGTTTGTATGATTTTTGCATTAATCCCAATTGCGACAGTTTTAATTCGCATTCGAAAACTCCAGATGGTAAGAATAGTATCATTAATGGACATTTTCCCAAAATGTTTTCCACTAGCTAGCCCCGGTATCCCATATCTACTTTATATAAGAAGATATCCATATTCCACTGTTGAACTGACCAACTGGTGTGCATTATTGCATCTCAAAGCAATATCTCCGTTTCGACAGGAAACCCGGTGATGATCGGGAACTGCTGCCGAGAGAGCTTCTGGAATATTCAACCTCATTTGCAATCGTCCACATCAAGTTTTCTACCATGGATACTACACTGTTGCTGTAATTTCAGAAGTTGAGCTACTATACCCTCCGACACCCCGATAGAGATCATAATATAATACCTCCATGGACTCAATTTGATTGTAACTTTCTAATGCATCTAGCCACTGAACAAATATTGAGTGACTAGATAATAAGCGAACAGGACAAGTTAGCCGTGATATTTCAACGATACTCGAACAAACCCAGTCACTGTATGATGAAGCTAACATAAGAGTCTGCAATTCCACTGGAAAATAACAGGGGATTCCTGAGAACAAACATAAATCTCCATAATGGGGTTCGCCAGCCCGAACTAACGACAGGTGGCGACGTGTACCATGAGGTAAATGACGCATGCCCATGTCGTTTTCCTGGACGTCACAAAGGCAACGTCTTTATGTAACGACGTTATAATTGTTCGTTTTATGACGCCACGTCTTCTTTACCTGTTGGAGCACTAGCGCCGCCCAGTGTGGCTGGCGATCCCCATTGGACTCTCTTCAATAATATATCAATGATATGTCCACGAATAATCTATTTCTGACATCCTGTGAAACACGTCTGAAGGGTGCAAGTCTTATGACTGTTAAGTCAAACGCACAATAAATACGAAAGGAACCGGACTTTGAGTCAAAATTTATTTGATCATTAGACTCCTCATCTTTCATGTTGAAACTGATACCCTTCGTAAGCTGCTTAGTGTGGCTTGCTTTACTGGCAAATTAAACAAACGCCTGACCAGTGAAATTCACTCAAGTAAGAGTGGAAATTGATCCCACTCAATACTTGAGTGAGATTTTCACTCAACTTGAGTTACTTTTCACTCAACTTGAGTTAAATGCACTCAACTTGAGTGACATTCACTCAAGCATAAGAGTGGAAATTGATTCCACTCAAGTGGAGTGAACTTGAGTGGTTTTAACTCAAGTTGAGTGAAAAGTAACTCAAGTTGAGTGAAAAGTAACTCAAATTTGAGTGAACAGGTACATTTCACTCAAACTTGAGTGGAACAGTTCACTCAAGTTTTTTTTAGAGAGTATGCTATCGGCTTATCAACAGCTGGAACAAGAGAGTACCATACATAGCTCCAACTAATCGAACAATTCATCATTCTTCCATCCAAATATGCTTTTTTACGATCAAAATTAGACTCAATAAAAATACATCAAACTATGTCTTTGTGGAAAGGGAATTCCGTCGTTGTCTTCAGTATTCTTAGGTTCCGACAGGCGAATGCTCGCTGGTATCCTGGGGGTTGAACGTTATTTCAATCTGACAGTCCCTGCTTTCAACTTTGCTGTTTTTGCTAAATCGATATCGTGGTCTCGATCCATTTATGGACCATTGGACTCAATTTGCAGCTAATAGAATGATATCAGGATGGTTTTTTTATTCAGATAGGATAACAAACGAGGCTGTGTTTTTGCAGACATGATTTCCAAAGATATGGCGAAGATCAAACGAATTAAACACAGCTCGAGACCCGCTACACTTCAAGAGATATTTAAATCCAACACAGAAACTTGATAAAGAGTGATGACTGGGAAATGATTATATGGTATCCATCAGACTGGTCGTGTGGAAAAGTTCACAGGTAAGAGATCAGTTTCCTTTCACAAATATTTTATTGTGAACACGCACATTTGCGGCTGCCTACCTAGGTCTAACACATCCATGGAATAATCACGCATAGTTGATGTAAGCAGATACCGAGTTCAGAAAAAAATGCCCACTACTAAAACAGCTAACAAAATGGATGTTGGCATTCATCATATCCATCACGGTTTGTTAAGGTTACAGTCTTTTAAGCATTGCATTCAGATGTTGCCAAGTGCGATTCGACGTATGTTAACTCTAAGACCGTTGAATGATTTCAATACGCATGTTAGTCTATCCGAAGAGAACTTGAGAAGATGATAACATTCGGACGTCGTGAGAAATCGATACCATAGTCTCCATCCCGGTATAGGTCAGTTGACTTAATTCGGAAACGTTGGAATGACTCCAAGATGCGTTGCCACCAAGACAGGGCAATTATTAATTGTGGTTAAGATATTCTCAGTGGCTTTGTCAATGTTCGATTATAGGACTATCCACACCCTTTATGCATTGTCATATCAAGTTCAGCTTTCAATCGAAATATTTGGTAGTATATGAATTGAATTACAACTGATTACCCGGAATAAATCGTGGAACGTTTTCTGTAACCGTTATGACCTGAAGTTGTAAATGATCTCAGAAATGCTAGACATATCATAGTATGGTATTCAACTTTTATTCACATTTCCAATGCATTTGAACTTGTCCGTATATTCCCGTATTCTAATGCTCCCGTTAACATGTCTTAGTTACTCAATTTTAATCCGATTTCAGCAGTACTTGTACCAGCATTACCGCGAAATTTGTGATTATATGATGTTTAGACCTTCCTATCATAACCTATCATTTATTCCTAGCTAAACTCATATAAGCTCACTTATAAATCGGGTGGCTAATCTGAGTTTATATACATTACATGTATCATTCAGAATTACTACTCTAAGTGTATATTCCTGGTATCTGAGAAGTAGTCCCAGGCAGTGATTACTGAATGGCTGGTTTAACTGGGTCAAAAGGCATCGCTGAAGGATCTCATGATATTAGATGGTTGGAAAATGAGCCAATTTCAACGATTGTGTAGCAATGGAATATGATTAAATAATTTCGAAATCTTTTTTTTTTTTTGCAGAATAAAGACATCACTAAATGACGAAACTTCTAAATGTTCTTACATATTATGAGATCACGCCACGCGATAACCACAGAAAGAAATCTGTCATGCATTGGTAAAAAACTGCACGAAACAGTATTGCATCATGACTACTCCATTTAGCATTTAACGCTTGCCTGCATGTCACTACCTAATATCAAGATATTGTTGTCATTTAAACATGTAAAAAGAAAACGTACATACAGCACCAGGCTGTTTTATGTATTTCGATTAGTTCAACACTCTAGGTTCAAGTTTTTTGTCAAATGTTTGGAGCAATATAGCTAAGGCTAAAATTATTATAGCTGTATCTGCTGTATTGGTGTTCTTGCTTTGAGAAAACGAGCATATATTTTTCAGATTTCGAAGTTGTGATCCGCCATATCTGTTCGCATACGCCGCGTGTTAATCCCGGTTTTCCTTTTATGTTGTTGGCGGATCGGCCTAAATTCCACGGAGCTCTTTATTACCACGGTGTTAATTATGTGACGCTAGTGGAAATATCGCCTGAAAGGAAAGGCCCTATTTCGCTCAGTGTACTAGTTCACAAAAAGATGAACATTTGACAATCATAGAACATTCTGTGTGATGTCATTGAATGATCTTATACAAGCGTCTAGTCCGTCATTCAATATTCAGCTGTCGCCCATTAAAGCATTTCCGAGTCTATAATCCAAAGACTTAATTCATATAATAGCGTTAGCACCAAATTAGAAGGATAGATCATAGTATACATAAAACTAGGCTAATTTCATGCAAGAGAGAAGAGGTCAACAGTTTCCAATGATACCAGCAAGACATCATGATGTTCCAAAAATATCAAATCCATATCGCTGATCAGTATTCTTAATCTATATGGTATACGTTGTAAAGTCGTTATCTCGGCCACACTTTGATTGTGCTGTTCATATGAACACTATGAGGATCTTGTAATACATAGGTTCACACAAACCCTATCCCTGGTTAGGTGGAATTAAACACAAGCAAACCTGAAAATGTACAGGTTATAGCAAACTTGGAAATGTCTATTTCAGCGATGAATCTCGTAAATCGACATTAAACCCTCATCAAAACGTAATCTTTCCTTTTCTCCATCTCAAGAAAAGACTGAATGCCTTATAATTATATCGTTCTCCATATGAAGTGACTTTCGGTCACTTAAGCAGCATACATTAGTAAATCATCCACTAACGCGCTGAAGAATATTGATCAATTCGGTGATATAATTTTTTTTCTATCTGGCGTCATTTGTATCAATTGACATGAGCCCGAGATCCCTTTATCAGTCTTATAGAGAAAACAGCCGGCTAAATCCGAGAAGCGGCTTTGTTACCCAGATACTTTGGTGTACTTGACATATAGTGCCAGAGAAACGTCAATCTCTCATCAGGAATTGATCCGACTTAGTCTGGCTTGGTTCATCTATACGAGTTTGATATGAACTATTTGGCTGTCCTCCATTGGTTCTAAATATATGTGGTTGACATCAGGCAGTATACAGCTAGCTTCAACTCAACAAATTGTCATAGCAGACATCGTTTCTTCCACGTTTGGGAAAGACCAGTATCTTAGATGAGCGTTTCTCACAAGTGAGTATCGGATTCTGTACAGTAACACGCAGAACCGATGAATCCGCTGAAGTTGATGTTTATTCAATTTGACAGACCTTTCAGAGTATCTAACCTCGTGGAGGATCAATCTCTCTATCTTCATTCATTCACACGCCAAGTAACTAAATTTACAACATTTCAGGATCCAGTGAGAGATTGAAATGATCAATGAAACTACGACATCCAGCTAAACCATACATGCACTTTTGGTTGGCATGGTAAGCCCCGGTTACATATGCTCTCTCCTGATAAACACAGTCTGTAGGTAGATACAATACCAAACTATATCATACTGGAGGAATTGATTTGTTCTAATCTTTAGCTATAGCCATATTTTATTTGCTGTTTTTACCGTATTAAAGTACCCCCAGAATCAACACATCTCGGAATTCTGATAGATTTGATTCTACATAAGGCACCGTTTCCAATTATCGTTCGCGAATGAATCGTTTATTTCGTCAAATTTTCTCGAAGTCGCGATTTTCCAAGGCGCGAGGGAATGGTTATTTTTCTTCAAAATAAACGATTCATTCGCGATCGCTGTTCGAATGGTTTTTTTTTCTGTTGGCAATCGTTTTTCAATCGAGAAAATTCTCGCGAATAAAAAGCGATATCGCGATTCAATCGCTTTTTAATCGAGAAAATATAAACGATTGAAAAAAAACGATTGAGGATTATAGCCGAAAGTAGTACGCCATTGGTTCAGCCTTACTGACCCGCATACACGTTCGAGTTTCTAACATTTCAGTCAGACTATATAAAGTTCGATCATTTTTTCTTCTTCCTTTTCCATTCTTTGCCTAGTGTAAAACTATAGCGTGTTTCTGTTCAGTTGGCGGTTATATAGATAAAAAAAAAATATCTATATATATACATAGGAATAATGGTTATGCATATAATTATAACTTCATATTTACAGATATTTTGTACGGAACACAGGCCCGGATATGGTCAGATTGGGTCATTTGCACTTGCAATTTCGTGTATTATTTTGAGTATTTCTGTGTTTTAAAGCTGGTATTATTCCAGATTTCTTGTGTAGTATTTTTCGTGGACGTTTTTGACATCTGTGCGGGCTGAAATTTTGAGTTGATTCGTCAGATTTTCGCTGTACGTGTGGTTTTTTGTCCTACAATCACCATTTTCCTTGTGTAGATAGATGGCGCTGTATTGAATATAACATTGTCATACGGGGCTTTTGAGTCTCCGAAAGCACTTAATTATTAATATATAGCGCGGGCTATTTGTAAAAATTTCCACAACTGGTTAATCCAGTAAGAGATGAAATTATATAATATTCAGTTGGTTTTTGGCTTGAGCTTCCCTTTGGAATCATTCATAGTTCATTTATCAAAATGTAAAATTAAAATAAAAAGTATTGTACATATGCGAATCCAACCGTTATATGCGATTCAATCACCATTGTGATATGTATTTGATATAAATATGAAATCACTGCCGCGAATATTCTTATAATAAATAAAATTAACTTGATGGTGATTTTTTGAACTTATTCACATTTCAATAGTTTAAAAACTGTACCAAAACATGAATGGATACCCTTTCCTAATGTATGTTTTACTATAACAAAATATACATATTTAATTACACTATTTTTCACCTTAATTAACCTAGAAATTCTCGGCTGGAGGGCTAAGCTGTTCTGGGTTATCGCCATGCGCCCATTCACACCTCTATCAAGCCTGTGCCGTAATCATTCTGATAATGCAATCAACGACGAACTCAAATCCACTTATGACCTGTACCCGGTATTTACAAAAACAAGATATTGTGACTATCATCCTGTATTGTTTATACCAAGTTGCATGAATATATGAGGAAATTATCGAAAGTATGAAGGGAATGACTGAACATTAATACATTGTCGACTCACACGATTATTAAATAAACATGTAATTTTGTCATTTACGCTTCGCCAGAGTAAATCTGAGCGCGAACGTCACAGGAAGCATGGTACAGGTATGTGTATAGATATTTCCAGCATACGCCCTACTTCGGCTTGTAGGAGACTATAGATCGTGAATCATATATATGTGATAGTCAGATTTTATCCTATTAATATTGTTTGGCATTGTAATGTGTAGTATATGCCTACATGTGTCCATGGGTAATGTTTGAGGCAGCTAGCTTTGAAACTGACTATAGTTGACCATGTACTGGTCAAGGAAACTGGTTTTGTCCATTGGTGTGTTAGGGTGTATTAGGTGATCTATTGTTTGCCAAATAATGGGTTCTGCCGGCTTGCTTTTTGCCTTACCTGTACAGGTGTTTCTCTGTACATTTTACCATACCTGTCTTGTCTTTCTTGAGGAGGGACCTGTGAAGTGTTTTGTGGTGTCTATATTTGTTGGCCGGAATTGTCAACATTTGAGTAAACTGCTGCCCTCTTTATGTGTATTTGTGTCTACCTGTCTACGCCCTCCTCAAGTGTGAATAAATGTACATTTGTGTATACAGTCGTTTGCCTGTGTTTATCACGCCCGCCAACCCCTGAGTTTACAATGGAGCCTCCAGTGTTTTTATTGGCATAAATGGCGGTTGAGAGGGTAGCAGTGGAATGGCAGTGGAGCACTAATGGTTTGGCAGTGGATTAGCAATGGGATGTCAGTGGAAAAGTAATGGTACGGCAGTGGAATACGTCATCAAGATGGATTCTGTGGGATGGTTATGATGTCCATATACTCAAGCCCTCTACTATTTGATGCCTGATTTTCCTGGTTTGCGTAATTTCCTAATTGTTGGATTCCTGATTTGCCTGGTTTCCGGTTTGCCTGATTTCCAGTTCCTATGGTTCCTGGTTCCTGGATTGATGGATGACTGGAGCTGTTGTTGATCTGTGTTTCAACTCTGGAGTATCTGCGCCTAATGATTTAATGGTGACCAGTTTCAACAGAGTGGAACTGTAGTTTGAGAAGTTCAAGACAAGTTCTATACAACGCTCGAAGGCACTCTAGAACTGTACTATCGGGATATCTGTGGACTGAAAGCAGCATTTGTCTTCAATTGGACTTGTGTGTTCTGGTGAGAAACTTTAGTTTTTTTATTAAAGAACTTAGTTTTTTTTTGTCACCAACAGAATTTGATAGACTATTTAAATGCGATCTGACATTGAACACAAATCGTGAAGTCTATTATTCGTGTAGCAGACAGGCTGTTCTGTGGATTAGAAGACCGAACATTAGTAAGTAAGTTGACTTGGTTGAAAAAAAAAATAATTTGAAAACAAACCTTGACATTCTCACTCTAATTGTGCAGCATAGACTATATACATTAAAACAAAACAAAAATTGTCATTAATATCTGTGAAGTACAATTATCAAGTTTGTGTGTTTATATATTTGTTGTTTTGCATTTGGTCATTGTACAAATTGATTGATACTAGAGCAGGCTCATAGTGCATCTTCTTTGTGTTGTACCTTTGCTTGTAATACATATGTGCAGTGTTGGTTACTGCTTATGCATATGTGTGCAGACACTGGTATTTAGTCACATAGCTGGTGTATATTGGGTTGCTTTATTTATTTTTTTGTCTTGTTTTATTAAAGAACTTAGTTTTTTTTGTCACCAACAGAATTTGATAGACTATTTAAATGCGATCTGACATTGAACACAAATCGTGAAGTCTATTATTCGTGTAGCAGACAGGCTGTTCTGTGGATTAGAAGACCGAACATTAGTAAGTATAAAGTTGACTTGGTTGAAGAAAAAAAAATAATTTGAAAACAAACCTTGACATTCTCACTCTAATTGTGCAGCATAGACTATATACATTAAAACAAAACAAAAATTGTCATTAATATCTGTGAAGTACAATTATCAAGTTTGTGTGTTTATATATTTGTTGTTTTGCATTTGGTCATTGTACAAATTGATTGATACTAGAGCAGGCTCATAGTGCATCTTTGTGTTGTACCTTTGCTTGTAATACATATGTGCAGTGTTGGTTATTGCTTATGCATATGTGTGCAGACACTGGTATTTAGTCACATAGCTGGTGTATATTGGGTTGCTTTATTTATTTTTTTGTCTTGTTGGTTTTTGGTGAAGTTTACTTGCATCGGCTATCTTACGCATTTGTACAGTATAGTATAGTAATATAGGTTTTCCATCGACAAATCCGCAACCAGCATTAAATGTAGTTCGCAGTTCGAGGATAGAGCGGCGTACGACGGCAACACGGCCTATGTGTCAGATATCACTCCGCCTCACGATTCTCTCGCACCTTGAAAAAAACCGATTCCCTCGCGATTGAAGATTCGCGATCAAGAACGGATCGCGCATGGGTAAACGATTCAAAAACGATATCGCCAGAGAATGGTTTTTTTCAGAAAAGGTTCAATCGTTTTTTCTCATTTTATTTCTCAATATCCTCGCGACTGATTCACCAATGATCGTTTTTCAATCGAGAAAATTGAAGAAAAATCGCGACTGAAGAAAAAACGATTAATGGAAACGATCCCTAAGGCACCGTTTCCAATTATCGTTCGCGAATGAATCGTTTATTTCGTCAAATTTTCTCGAAGTCGCGATTTTCCAAGGCGCGAGGGAATGGTTTTTTTTTCTTCAAAATAAACGATTCATTCGCGATCGCTGTTCGAATGGGTTTTTTTTCTGTTGGCAATCGTTTTTCAATCGAGAAAATTCTCGCGAATAAAAAGCGATATCGCGATTCAATCGCTTTTTAATCGAGAAAATATAAACGATTGAAAAAAAAACGATTGAGGATTATAGCCGAAAGTAGTACGCCATTGGTTCAGCCTGACTGACCCGCATACACGTTCGAGTTTCTAACACTTCAGTCAGACTATATAAAGTTCGATCATTTTTCTTCTTCCTTTTCCATTCTTTGCCTAGTGTAAAACTATAGCGTGTTTCTGTACAGTTGGCGGTTATATAGATACGATGGGGATATTGAAAGAAATTGAAAAAAAATATCTATATATATACATAGGAATAATGGTTATGCATATAATTATAACTTCATATTTACATATATTTTGTACGGGACACAGGCCCGGATATGGTCAGATTGGGTCATTTGCACTTGCAATTTTGTCTATTATTTTGGGTATTTCTGTGTTTTAAAGCTGGTATTATTTCAGATTTCTTGTGTAGTATTTTTCGTGAACGTTTTTGGCATCTGTGCGGGCTGAAATTTTGAGTTGATTCATCAGATTTTCGCTGTACGCGTGGTTTTTTGTCCTACGACCACCATTTTCCTTGTGTAGATAGATGGCGCTGTATTGAATATAACATTGGAATACGGGGCTTTTGAGTCTTCGCAAGCACTTAATTATTAATATATAGCGCGGGCTATTTGTAAAAAATTTCACAATTGGTTAATCCAGTAAGAGATGAAATTATATAATATTCAGTTGGTTTTTGGCTTGAGCTTCCCTTTGGAATCATTCATAGTTCATTTATCAAAATATAAAATTAAAATAAAAAGTATTGTACATATGCGAATCCAACCGTTATATGCGATTCAATCAAAAAGATATGTATTTGATATAAATATGAAATCACTGCCGCGAATATTCTTATAATAAATAAAATTAACTTGATGGTGATTTTTTGAACTTATTCACATCTCAATAGTTTAAAAACTGTACCAAAACATGAATGGATACCCTTTCCTAATGTATGTTTTACTATAACAAAATATACATATTTAATTACACTATTTTTCACCTTAATTAACCTATAAATTCTCGGCTGGAGGGCTAAGCTGTTCTGGGTTATCGCCATGCGCCCATTCACACCTCTATCAAGCCTGTGCCGTAATCATTCTGATAATGCAATCAACGAACTCAAATCCACTTATGACCTGTACCCGGTATTTACAAAACAAGATATTGTGACTATCATCCTGTATCATTAATACATTGTCGACTCACACGATTATTGAATAAACATGTAATTTTGTCATTTACGCTTCGCCAGAGTAAATCTGAGCGCGAACGTCACAGGAAGCATGGTACAGGAATATGAAAAGATATTTCCAGCATACGCCCTACTTCGGCTTGTAGGAGACTATAGATCGTGAATCATATATATTATTCGGTTATCTTACGCATTTATATAGTATAGTAATATAGGTTTTTCCATCGACAAATCCGCAATCAACATTACATGTAGTTCCCAGTTCGCGGATAGAGCGGCGTACGACGGCAACACGGCCTATGTGTCAAATATCACTCCGCCTCACGATTCTCTCGCGCCTTGAAAAAAACGATTCTCTCGCGATTGAAGATTCGCGATCAAGAACGGATCGCGCATGGGTAAACGATTCAAAAACGATATCGCGAGAGAATGGTTTTTTCCAGAAAAGGTTCAATCGTTTTTTCTCATTTTTTTTCTCGATATCCTCGCGACTGATTCGCGATTGATCGTTTTTCAATCGAGAAAATGGAAGAAAAATCGCGACTGAAGAAAAAACGATTAATGGAAACGATCCCTAAACCAATAAAATTCCGAGTAAATAGAGCATTGTTTTCTTGATCTGAACCAGTGGTGATCGCGTTATCAATATTTCTAATAACTTCAATATTTCCCACTGAGTAAACATAACCACGTAGGACTTGACTCGGCAGCTCTGCCATCTTCGTATTCACGGCATCCATTCATCATCTCTGTGGGCCGTACTTCATAACCCTCAACTTTGTGTTTAGTTTGCGATGTGACTGAGTGATTGAATGTTGATTTACTACTCTATCGGCATCGGTTTGCGAATGAGGTAATAGCACTTCAATATCTTTGAAGAAAGATTATGTTGGACAAGGGATAAGTAATAAGTTAACGTTCATAGTCAAATAAATGTCTAATACGTTGTTGAAATGATGATAATTAATGTTTGTGTAATTCTATTAGTTTCATAATATTACCGAATTCATCTCACCACGAGACCGGCTAATAATAAATACTCGCGGTCACAAGACAAAAGTGGTTAACAGCGATACGGGGATGAGGAGATGATAATATCTTGAAATTAAATTTCGTCAACTAAATATCAAAGCATGTCCATTGAAAGAAAATACGGTAAATCTAGTTTAGCAAACTTATGGCAACTAATATATATCTAATTTTAATCGAAATTCAGCACTGCAGCAACTGATTAACAAATAGGTTTTTACAACGTCAAATACTCATTCAGGATTAGATTTAATTGAGATTAATCGATGTGTGGAAGGAATACATTGGTTGACTTCGACTTCAATTAGATTGATTGATATCCAAGGATGTGGAAACGGTTCAAACTATAAACAGGTTCAATTTATCTACTCAACGACCTTGCTGATATATAGACTGGGGAATAAGAACCAATTATTAACTCTTAATGTATAATGTAATAAAGTCTCTAGCGATACCAAAAGCAATTGTATGCATAAGATTACTTTCATCACGTATGTGGATTTTTTCCGGAACAGATTCATGTGGCGCTTGGGGTTTGTTGTTGGTGGTTGTCTATTATATCTAATGAATGCACCGGGACAATAACAATGAGAACCCAGCACACAGCAGGTCTCTACCAGTGAAGGCTTGATTTCAACTGTTTCACACATTCTGGACTTTAGGCTGTAACGTAAACTAAGTTCATCATTCTGTGATGCGTACCTGTAAATCTGCATACTGATAATTCCCATTGTCGCAAGCAGATTATCCGGAATAGAAGCGTTTGGGTGTTAAAAATTGGAGGGAAATTGTCTTGTTATATACGTTTTTGCAAGTTTTGACATTTTTTTCGACCGAATCAAATGACAATGACATGAATATGCGGGAACATCTCGCGTAATCAGATGCAATAATCCTTTGAAGAAACGCATACGTACACTTGTTGAGAACTTGTGCATGCGCACCTGCATCTCGATTTGGGTGAGAAGATAACTGACCGAGGACCATGGCATGTTATTTCCTAATACAGCCTATATGCAATTACCGTTAATGATAACTACATGAAAACCTATCACGATGACATTTATTTCAAGAAAAATATTATTCAAGAGCCTATATTACAACTGTCGCCAACAACTGTCAGCGTTCAACTTACCCGTTTCGTGGAAAATGTCCCCCAGAAGCTCTTCAATTGTTGAATGAAAGTAATATTTGGCATCGTGATCCTTAATATTCTACACTATACTCTCCACAACATACTCAATAACTCTTGCAATGGAAAATTCTCGACAAATACTCTGATACTCTAGATAAACTTCGTTTTCATCTTCGTGCCCAGCTAGATACAACGTAACATCCAATCCAAAGAAAAATACCAAAATCCCCCCTCGTTGAGCTTGAAATGGCGAACAACGAACTTAGATTGGTTTAGATGTCCATACGCTCGAATGGCCAAGTGGATTGGCTTTCGAGAACATGTATTGAATCACAGTGTGTACATAAGTAAATCCCTTGGAGTCGATCACTAATGCGTCGGCAAACATTAGTCAAACCATGAGCACTCTGTATCAGGCATCATCTGTAGCAATTGTCAAGGGCCTCCGTTGTACGTCTGTTCGACAGAGCAACAGAATAACGCTGTGGGGAAGAGCTTTGCTACACAGACAGTTTGGTTTGTTTGAGAATTGGTGTCGGAAAATAATCGATCTTGCGGCTCCTCATCATTCCTCCCTGAGTTTACTCGACTCACGAGCTTTTCGGTACTTGTTTTGCTAACGCATAATAACCATAATGACCATCGAGAATATTTAGTGAAAAATGTTCTTAAACACAAACCTTCCCATCCAGTCTGGATGAATGACTCTTCTGTTTTCAACAACCGAAATGCGATAATACGCTACAACGACGAAAGCATGTATTCACTTATAGTATTATAGTTGTATTCGTTCGACATCTTTATTACGTCGTTCACAAATCCGGGACAACTGATGGCCATCGTCATGGCATTTTCAAGCATACTATTTCAGGCAATCATTAAGCGCAAATAGTCTAGCGCCGCCAAGGATCAGTAACATATATGAATAGATATTAGCTGCCTGGAGCGCGACCTTGTTGCCTTCAATTTGCCTCTTAATTTTATAAAAGTAGGCCAGTAGTAGATGTAACGGTAAGACGGTTTAGCGTACATAAGATTATATATCGGTGAGGCCTTATAATATTGAAAAGCCGCTCGTCTAAACTCAGTGTTGTACCCAGAGTGACTTTTCTCCTTTATGACAGCTCAGGTTTATATTTGTATCAACCTCGGACTATCGATAAAGATTGAAATGAAATGAAATGATTGCTACATCAACGATGTACCTCCGATGCCAGAGAACCCTCGCCCTACACGAAAACATACAACAAATATTAACAAGACATTCCAACGGGACGTGCATACGACTTTTACAGGATTTACATATATGCATATATCGAGCCAGAAAGCTTTACCTGATTGTGTGAAAAATGCGTCAATCTCAATCTACCTCACAGAACAAAGCAGAATCTGAATCCACATGTGTGTATCAGTAAGCGCTTTTATTTCAAGGTCCTCGTGTGTGCGATAAAAGCATGGACTGATGACAAAAGTAATTTCACAGCGTGTCTCCTATCCGTGATCTGGATATTAAACATTTATGCATTAACCCTATATGGCCTGTGCTCTTTGAGATCTGTCCAGGCCTTGGGGGGGGGGGGGAAGCGGGCCCAATTCGGCCCCCGTAAAATATTTTTCTTAATACTTCAGCTAGGGGGCTGTAACTTACCACTATACCCTTGGGTCAAGCTCTACCAGAAAATGTAAAAAAAAGACAAGATGGCCGCTTTGATGACGTCACAGTTACGTCATTTTCAAAACAGGCATATATTGATCGATTTCTCGGTCAGAATTTTCGAAGTTTTGTTTTATGTGTTCTCTTTGCAAAAGTAGCTTGATAAATTAGTAAATTTTGCCCAATTTTCCTCGAAGAAAAACAAGAATTTTGAAGGAAAATGACGAAAGTATCACTTTTCTGGTACCTCACATGGTCGCCAACTTGAACTTACCCATGATCCCCTACTCGGGGGTTATGCAAATAGGCTTAAAATGACACTAATATGATAAGCTGAAAACTCGCGGAGGGTCAGCGTTCATTTTTTTGTCGTTTCGGAGATAGGGGAGAAAGTTCTTCATTATCGCCCCCAGGCTAGATATGCTCCAGGAGAGTGTCGGAACTGATGCCTATGTTCTATGAAAGACGACTTTCTCTTTCATTTGTCCCCAGAAAAATACCAAAAGCTATATCCAAGAGTTGAAAATAATTGATTCAAAGCCGTTGGGATCCCTTGCGAACAAATATCATGTTAGTCTGAACGCTTTAGTTGCGCGGTTATTAAAAAAACACAAAAGCACATGATTCCCTGCTTGTCGATCTTTGGGTATTTCATTTGACTACTAGATATCCTTGCCGAACATAATCATGAAGGAGTAAAACAGAAGATAATACTTCCGTCATTCCCAATTCATTACATGTAACCTGGTTGGCACGGAGGATGCTGTCCATTTACCAGAGATGGAGGGACACCACCTGGTTTGTTCCATCGCTCTACTAACAGCTTGTTCGAGGGGTGTGTCTTCTGTTGTTTCTTCACTAGTATTACTTCACTACGTCAAAAAAGTTATATTTACTATACATTAAGTATATTTGTAAATGTTTGCGAATACCACCCAAATGTATTGTAAATGTATGGTTTATGTATGGCAAATGTGGCCAAAAGCTTTTGCCATGCATAAACCATACATTTACAATACATTTGCGTGGTATTCGCAAACATTTACAAATATATTAAATATATGATAAATATAACTTTTTCTGTAGTGGGACCATTACCAATATGTGTCCTATAAAAAGTTCGTCGGTTCACAATAAGATATGGTGCTTTATATTACTCTTCCATCAACAGTGATTCGCTTGGTTGTGTCATTTACATTAAAATAGAAGAACCGCTTAACCATCTCTCGGAGGAATAGAAGCCAGATCTAATTTCTCCGTCCGATAAAGTCCGTGAAATTCTAGAAAGGACTTGAACCTGACTCATAATTATCATCAGCATTGCTATTATATTGTTTGAGGATTTGGTTTCATGACATTGAGGTCAAAACCAAAGTCTGATAATATGTATTGACGGTCAACGTCAGGGCTGAGAGAAGATGGTTTTCAATATATTGCTGTTAAATCCTTTTGTGTGCAATTGTCGTTGGAAATAGCTCCCTAGACTTGTATAATCCTACCTATCAAATGCTCAATGCAAAAATCAACTTTTGAAAACATTCCTTTGGGAATCACACATCTAAGAATAAAAGTGGCATCGAGTTATTGCTCATCCCAATCCCTGATTTTCAGTATGGTTGCTTGACGACAACAAGCTAGGAGATCGAGGGAGAGGGTCAAATTGTGCTCGAAGCCTTTTCTAGAATCCTTCAACATCCTTGGCCTATTTACTTTCTCGGTGTCCAAGATCTCGTGCAGAAACTCTTTGTTTTAGTTCTTCTAACTATGAATTCATGCGGTATTATACTTTTAAAAATTATTATGAGAAGGATTAGCGATTATGGATCCCGAATCATTACAAAGCCAAGTTTGCCGTACGCTTGTCATGCAATAGGGTTTTGATACATTAATTATTTATTCAATTTTCAACTTGCGTACTAGAATATTAGAGGCCGAAATATTTTATCTGGCATCCAGGATGCCAGTGATAAAAGCTGTCGGATAATGACCTCCATTGCTCAAAGCTGCCGGATAAGGATCTCCTCTTTTTTTTATAGCGCGTTTTCCTCTATTCAACGAAAACATAAATCATTCCGGAGCATCCCTGTTATTCGAGCAATTTGTGAATATATGGTCTCCGGTTCTCTCGTGGCAGACCCCATCACTTACACCTAATTAAACTCATAGAGCTGAAGTTAAGTAGCTAACACCTTAATACTGCCATACACGATAAATGGTCTTCGTTTTCTCACAATGAGTACCTGTGCCACGCAAACCTACGAGACTGGGAATTCCAGTTGCCTGGCTAATGAACACAATGTATTTGAATTCGTATTGGAAATTCGTTATCGATTACAGAAAACTCGCACATGGCAAGGACAACATGGTATCGTGCTGAGATCTTCCAAGAATGTCTACCGTTCAACTGAATTCATTCATATCCAATCAATCGAGGAAAGTTGATGCCATTTCTAAAATCTGAAAGTGAGAGGGACGCCTGTTGATTGCTCCCGGTTTTATCTCGATTAGAAATTCTTGGTTTTTCAATATGGATATTAATTTAGTTTGTTATTAATCAAATAATTTATAGACGGATCGGCATGGTATTTAAAGACTTGCACTTCGAGAACAAAATGGAAGATAAAAACAATAGACATGATCCGAGATCATTCCTGAAGAGACGGATTATTGGTGCCTCATAGAACATAAATTTCTGAAATCTAAAACCAGGAGGGCTCCTGTCAATTGCTCCCAGCGTGATCTCGACTTTAAGAGCTGGAGGTTGCAATCGTCAGTAATCAGTCGAGTAATTGCTAGAGGGATCGACATGGTATTTGACTCACTTGTACTTGGAGACCAACGGGAGGAAAAGCCGATAAGGATTAACCTGGACCACTCGAGAGAGACAATTGTATCGGTATTACTCGCTTATAGAGAAAAAGAAAATATCGACTGGACAAAATTCCTTAATATACATGTATTCATCTTGACTCAGTATAAGTTTATAAGACCAAGAGTTAGTCATTGGGAATAGAAAATCCTCACTGATAATACAAAAGCAGGGAAGTTACATTACCGACTTCTGCATTCCGATTACTGCATCTCAACTTCTGAGTTTCAGCTTGTGAAATTTGCGGTCTTTAAAGACGACAGGGCTTGTGCGCGTGATCTTTAAGATGTTGTAACGCATTAGTCGTCTCAAGACACAGGGATTGTCTTCACAAAACCTAAACAATAATAGATTCCAAAGGTCCGGCTTCTGAGATTTCTCGAAGTCTTGACAACGTCTTTAAATGAGAGAGGATACAACGAAAACGTCTGTTGAATATTAAGCCGATTTATTGTAAACTCATTCCACGCCATTATGAAAGCTACAGTCTTGTTCCTGGTAACAAAGTCATTACGAAATTTGATTTTCATCTATCTCAGGAATGAGCGGCATCATTTGGTAGGCAAACTAGGGTAACCTCATCAACATCAGATTGTTCTGTAGTCAGTCATTTTTCGGAACTGGAGTTAGCAAATACTATTATCGGAAGCATGAGCCTCTGTGATACCTGACGGTACTGCCATCAGGGAGACCTGGTGTTAAAAGTCTGACTATAATATGCCGCTCACTCCCTTATATACAATACTAGACATTTACAATGTCAACTTAACCCGACATAGATGTACTCGCAGCTTTAGTACAATTATGACAGTCATATCACAGAACTGTCGCATTGTATATCCCATTCGTCAAAACCAAGGTTAAATCATTGTACTTACATAAACAGTTTACACGTTATCTGTATAAATCTGAACTTACATAACTAATTCTCACAAATAATTGTGTTTACAATAATCGACCTGAAGGGTCATACACATCATAATACCGAGGTTTGCATGCACCCAAGATTCACATACAATTGGTAACTGGAAAGTCAGAATTGATACATTTTATATGGTGGTCCAGAATCGACATTTCACAAGCTGTCAATTTCTGACTTCCAACTTTAATTTAATCGCATCAATTATCAGTATAACTTTAGAATCAATGTCGAAAACCAAACCGGACTCATCTCCCCCGCAACCTGGAGGATATTTCGGCTGCCACATTAAGTTTTTCACGGGGTGGGGGCGAGATCCATTGAGAGATACGTAATATTAAAGGCACTTCGTTCTGTGGGGGATACTTCCGTCTATAAGGATATGTGCCTGCTTAATCCTACTTGCCCTGGTCGATTGTAGGTGTAATACAGCCTGGGGGGGTTCGGATGTTACGCTTTGGGCTAGGAAAGTGCAACTCTACAGAGTGTCTATTTGAAACTTTGTCTGCAAGAAAATGTGAAAAAGATCGTTGACCACTAGATGTATATGATGCACTACCCGAGAAAAATCTCAAAGGATACAGGAAAAATAACCCAGATATGGTCCGTTTTCATCTTGGCAGTTGGAAGCCGGAAGCTGCAAGTCGGAAATGTCCCTCCTCCGGCTTTCGTTACCGATGAGAAACTAACATTTGTCGAGATATATTGACTTTACCAATATGACATGGAGGTTTTGAGAAGCCAAGGGATTGAGATTGATTTAGAGTGTTAGCTCATTTTTTTATTTAACGAATAGCCATTTGTTGCTTTTTAAACTTGATCGAATGTTACTAATATCTTGGTTGCAGCTATATGGTTAACTAACCATCCGACTTGACATACCGGACGTGTGGGCTTTAACAGTTCAATTCATTTTTTTACAGAATCGCGATCATGAAAAATATTACCGTGTACCAGCTCATACTGGCTTGTAACAAGATGTTCTCGAAGTGTCTCAGATCGTAACAAGATCATATCAAGCATTTTGGAGTCAATTGGTTACATTACCTCGAAGCCATGTATGAAACTGAGAATGATATAAATGGCAGAACTGAGACAGAAAAACACCACTTGATGTAAAAGCGAGTTACAGCTTCAAATCGGTCGATTATTTAACTGTGCTAATCAAAACTCACTGAACAGCCTGTTTTTCCACCTAGTTCGAAAAAGACGTGTGTGTCGGTGATGATCAAATTTTACGAGTTTCGTTGAATTAAGGAGCATTCTCTACACACAAACTGTCATAATTATGCAAATTACCGGTCCTCCTCAATTATAGGCAATTAAGATATGTAGCAGGCATATATGATGTTGAAGATATCTTACTATTGAGTGCATTCTGCCAGATAAACGATCGCAATAACCTTCTCAGGTTGGACATAATTAGGAACTATAGAAGCAGCTGAATTAAAGTAAGCAGCATATTGCCCAGGCGTGATGTTAAAGTGCTTGCATATAATGACCTGTCCTGATGGGCAGAGTTCTCTACTTCGATGAACACCAAGTCATCGACATGGATCTTACAAAACGGGAGGTGTTCAAACACTTGAGAATCAGCGTACAAATTTCGTTCTCTCTCCATTCTGAAGTTGTTACATTAATCAAACGACTCTTCACATCGATAAACTGCGTCTATGCTTCCGCAAGAACGATGGAGTGTCCCGAGAACTGTTTCAACGGTTGTTCAGAAAGTTTTTAGAAGAAGAACCTTAAGTACATTTGTAAACCATTTATCAAACCATCCGCATGATTTAGCTCCGACTTTGGTATCGAGTTGAACTACAAGTTACATGAAATGTATTCTGAGTAATTACCCTGCCTGCGAACAATGAGCATCCTCCATATGCAGAACTGTACTCCGTACAAGCCCTGCACTAAAACGCTAAAAATAACATCCAAAGAACGGAGAACGAGGAAAACTGTTTCGTCGCTTTCGTAGAATCTCAATCTATTCCGAAGCAAACCAGTTTTATGCGGAAAAATTCTGGATAGCAATCCCTTTTTCGTTGTCTGCTGTCAAAACTGTGGATATGGACATCCGAATTTAAAACAACCAACGCCATATGTGATTCCAACGAACCATATTCTACCAAGCATAAGTACAAAAGCTCTCCTGTTTGTAGAGGAACTGTACATTTTCGAACAGATAGCGACAAAGAATGATTAGGGAATCTTACAAGAGTTTGACGTGACAGCAACCTGATATTATGATTTACAAGAAGACCTGGTCAGTTCATGGCTATTCCTTGTTTGACGTTAAAATAAATAACGATTTTTACACAAATAAAATCATTTAATCAAATTAAGTCTGCGAGATGTCCACCATATATATGCCAGCTTCTATCAGATTCAGATGTTGTGGTACAGTTCTTCAATATCAATTATGAAAATACTGTACGTATATTAGCAATTTTATAACAATATGACTTTATGTGCATATTCAACTGCAACACAAATATTGATAGCCCCGCTCTCTCAAACTTATAAGTACAAGAATATATCCATATTAGACTGTTGAATTGATCAGCTCGTGTATTGTTGCGTCTCAAAACAATATATGCGTTTTCACATGAAAGCTGTTGATGACCTGGAACTGCTGCCGAGCTTCCAGAATATTCAACCCCATTTGTAATCATGCATATCAATTCCACAACCATGTAAGCTATACTGTTGCTCCAAATAGTCTATAACTTGAGCTACCATATAAAATAAGACCGGTTACATTATATTCTTCGTGGACTCCGTCTGATTGGAACTTTTCAACGCATGTAACCATTCAAGAAATATGCTATTTCTGTGATCCTCGAGAAAACTCAATGTATGATGGAGCTGACATATGCGTCTACAGTTCTACTGGAAAATTGAAGGGTGATCATGATAGCAAACAAAATGATCCTTTCAAAATATAACCACGTATGAAACTCCATAATAAGCCTGCCATCACTGATATGTCAGTTATCAACCTGAATTGAATTCAAATCCCAGTAAACATTAATATGAACCGAATATTTACCACAGGTTTTACGGTAATCATGCGTATATAGTTGTATTATTATTATATTTGCACGGCATACTCTGTCTGACCAGTGCCCAATGTACTACGATGGCGTGCCCACTCAAAACAAACCAAACCATATTTATGCGAAACATTATATATGTCGGGGACAGACTAGCTCTCTCTGGTGTTAATGTTCTCTATATAAATGCTTCGACCATAATCTAATATTGTATTGTGTAAACCATGAATAATCGGTGAAACTCCCCTGAAACACGTTTCAATGGTGCACGTCTGTTAAGCTAAATACTAAATACGAAAGGAATCAGACTTTGATTCAAAGCTGATTTGATCTTGAGATCCCTCGTCATTCTCATTGGGACTGATACCCTTAGTAAGCTGCTTAGTCTGACTTGATTTATTGTCGAATTACACAACCGGATGACCAGGGAAATTAACAGATTCAATTTGGTTGTAAACGGGTTTCATATGCGATTATTTTGTCAATAGTCGACGGAAGATAGTAGAATACATAGCTCCAAATAACCGAACAATTCATCTTTTCTTCCATCAAAATAAGCCCTTTTTCAATCAAAATTAGACCCATGAAAGGGAAGTCAAATTATGCTATCGCGACATTTTTCACGCTTTGTTTAGCGGGAATTCCACCAGTGAGAGCAGTATTCTTAGGTTCTGACAAGCGAGTCTCCTCGTTTGGCTACTCGTATCCGGAGCGTTGAATGCTATTTCCATTTGACAGACCTTCGAGTGCTTTCAACTTCGGAGTTTTTGCGAAATCGATATATATCGCCGTCTCGATCCATTTATGGACCATTGAACTCGATTTGCCGCTAATAGAATGATATCGGGCTGAGTTTACTTTTTTCAGATAGCACAATTAATACAACATGCTCATCGTACATTTATCTTGAGTTTTTTATGTATTTAATTCGGCTGAACTACAAACGAGGCTGTATTTTTGCTAGACATTATTTCCAAAGATATGGCGAAGAAACAAGCTACAGTAATTGACCCGTTACACTTCTGGAAATATTCAAATCCAAGACAAAATCTCCATATTCCTATGCCGGTTATAAAAGTGGGAAGAAATAAATTACGTATAGTACCGAGCAAGGCTTACTTGATAAAGAATGATGACTGAAATATGAATATATGATATCTGTCAGACTATCGGCTTGGCGACAATGCTGGCCGTGTGCAAAAGTTCATCCGGGAGAGATCGGTTTATTGAGACACTGTTTCATTTCACACATGATTGTTGTGACCACGACCATTTGCGGTTACTTATTTATTTATCTATTTATTTGTCATATTTTCAAACAGCAGACCTGTCAGTGCCGAAGCGCTGTTCTCCCCAGGTCTGCTGATATATATAACGGTAACAATACATTATAAATTCAATATAAACAGTAAAAAATATATAGTTACATCATATAAATCACATTATAGAAATAAACTGATAAGAGTTTGGAAAATTGTATTAAAATATATACTCAATATACTCAATATAACAGTTGTAAAATATTTACTTAATCGTAAGAATCGCGTTATATAAATAAATCGGTAAAAATTTTGGATAATTATACTAAAATATACTCAAAAATTTTAAACAGTTGTAAAATATGTAGTTACATAGTATAAATCGCATTTTATAAATATACTGACAAGATTTTTGGATAAATATAATAAATATTGAGAGAGAGATATATATATATATAAATATATATAAATATATACAAATAGTCTATAATATAGTAATATAGTAATATATATACTAAATACGAAAGGAACCAGACTTTGATTCAAAGCTGATTTGATCTTGAGATCCCTCGTCATTCTCATTGGGACTGATACCCTTAGTAAGCTGTCAGTGTCATTTTATTTTATTTTATTTTCTATATATATATATATGTACAAGCTAAAAATAAATGGGGTAGTTAGGATTTAAAACTTGGCTTTATAAGCCTCTTAAATTCATTAAGATCGCTGGTTTCACGACATTTTGAGGGCAGTTCATTATAGAGTTGTACAGCTCTAAAAGAAAACCTTTTCTTCCCATAGTCAGTTTTGGGCTTGCCGACATGCAGCTTATTTTGACTAGAATGACGTGTGTTATGACTGTGGGAATTTTTTGAAAGGTTGAACATTTCTGATAAATATGAAGGTGCGAGATTATTTACAGCTTTGAACGTTAATAGACACACCTTATTGTTCCACCTTTTGTCGAGTGGCTGCCATTTCAGTTCATTAAAAACGTCAACTGTAGGGGTGTCCATACGAACATCGAGGATAATTTTGGCAGCCCTTTTATGGAGTTTCACAAAAATATTAACATATTTGGCATTGGTACCTGACCATATGGAACTGGCGTAATCAAAATGAGGTAAAATTATGGAATTAAACAACATCTTCCTACAACTAACAGATAAGTATCGTTTAACTCTGCTTAGTGCACCGAGTTTTGAAGAAATTTTCTTTGCAATTTTGTCAATATGAATGTTGTATTTAAGTTGAGGATCAAACCATAGGCCGAGATACTTGAATTTACTGACACATTCTATGGCTTGTCCCATTAAACTTAGCTGGAGTTCTTGGTTATTGATTCTCTGTTTGGTACCAAACAGCATACACTTTGTCTTCAGTACATTAAGTGACAGTTTATTGTTTGTCATCCAATGTGAGACATAGCTCATTTCAGTCTTTAAAACATCTTCTATAGCTGACACCGTTTTGCCTTCTACCATCAGCGCCGTGTCGTCAGCATACAGCACAGCCTTTGACAGGTTGGTAACGTCACAAATGTCATTGATATACATAGAGAAGAGCAAAGGCCCTAGAATAGATCCCTGGGGTACACCAAAGTTTGCCCTAGAACTACTAGATTTACAATTCGATAGAGTTACGACCTGTGTTCGACCTGATAAATAGGATCGAAACCACGATAATTCAGTATCCATTACACCATAACTCAATAACTTGTTTAGCAATATATGATGATCGACCGTGTCGGACGCTTTCGTCAGATCAAGAAACAGAATGCCGACCATATTTCCTTTGTCGATGGCCCCATTTATAAAATCTGTGACATAAGCTAAGGCGGTTTCAGTGGAGAATTGTTTCCTGAAACCCGACTGCCAGTTACTCAGTAACAGATTTTTATCAAGATAAAGACAGAGTTGGTCGTTTACAATTTTTTCTAGAACCTTTGACAGTATTGGAAGGACAGAGATGGGTCGATAATTGTTAACATCATCTTTTCGACCATTTTTGTGAACAGGATTGACTTTAGCAATTTTCCAATCACAAGGCACGACCCCAGTTTTCAAAGATAGGTTACATATATAAGATATAGATGACGCAATATATGGATCTACTTATCTAGATCCAATATACATAGTTCCACATCCATGGAATAATCACGCGTAGTTGATGTTCACATTATATTCTTCGTGGACTCCGTCGGATTTGAACTTTTCAATGCATGTAACTATTCAAGAAATATAGAATGACTGGATAATAAACGAATAAGACAAGTTAGCCATGCTATTTCTGTGATCCTCGAGAAAACTCAATCAATGTATGATGGAGCTGACATATGCGTCTACAGTTCTACTGGAAAATTGAAGGGTGATCATGATAGCAAACAAAATGATCCTTTCAAAATATAACCATGTCTGAATCTCCATAATAAGACTGCCATCACTGATATGTCAATTATCAATCTGAATTGAATTCAAATCCCAGTAAACAATAACATGAACCGATTATTTACCACAAGTTTTACGGTAATCATGCGTATATAGTTGTATTATTATTATATTTTCACGGCATACTCTGTCTGGCCAGTGCCCAATGTACTACGATGGCGTGCCTACTCAAAACAAACCAAACCATATTTATGCAAAACGTTATATATGTCGGGGACAGACTAGCTCTCTCTGGTGTTAAATGTTCTCTATATGAATGATTCGACCATAATCTAATATTGTATTGTATAAACCATGAATAATCGGTATTTAGCATCCTCTGAAACACGTTTCAATGGTGCACGTCTGTTAAGCTAAATAAAAAATACGAGAGGAACCGAACTTTGATTCAAAGCTGATTTGATTTTGAGACCCCTCGCCATTCTCATTAGAACTGGTACCCTTAGTAAGCTGCTTAGTTTGACTTGATTTATTGGCAAATTACACAACCGGCTGACCAGGGAAATTAACAGATTCAACTGAATTGCCCGTAATATTTTGTTGTGAACGGGTTTCATATGCGATTGGTTTGTCAATAGTCGACGGAAGATAGTAGAATACATAGCTCCAAATAACCGAACAATTTATCTTTTCTTCCATCAAAATAAGCCCTTCTTCGGTCAGAATTAGACCCATGAAAGAGAAACCATGCCATCGCCACATTTTTCACGCTTTGTTGAGCGGGAATTCCACCAGTGAGAGCAGTATTCTTAGGTTCTGACAAGCGAGTCTCCTTGTTTGACTACTCGTATCCGGAGTGTTGAATGCTATTTCCATTTGACAGACCTTCGAGTGCTTTCAACTTCGGAATTTTTGTGAAATCGCTATATATCGCAGTCTCGATCCATTTATGGACCATTGAACTCGATTTGCCGCTAATAAAATGATAGTTTACTTTTTTTCAGATAGCAAAATTAATACAACAAGCTCATCGTACATTTATCTTGAGTTTTGCATGTATTTACTTCGGTTGAATAACAAACGAGGCTGTATTTCTGCTAGACATGATTTCCAAAGATATGGCGGAGAAACAAGCTACAGTACTTGATCCGTTATACTTCTGGGGATATTCAAATCCAAGACAAAAACTCCACATTCCTATGCCGTTTATAAAAGTAGGAATAAATAAATTACGTATAATACTGAGCAAGGCTTACTTGATAAAGAATGATGTCTGAAATATGAATATATGATATCTGTCAGACTATCGGCGTGGCCACAATGCTGGTCGTGTGCAAAAGTTAATCCCTGAGAGATAGGTTGATTGAGACACTGTTTCATTTCACACATGATTGTTGTGACCACGCCCATTTGCGGTTACCCACCTAGGTCCAATATACATAGCTCCATATCCATGGAATAATTACGCATAGTTGACGTTAGCAGATATGAAGTTCTAGAGCAACGCCCACTTTTAGAATAGCTACCCCAAGCGAGATAACTGAATGGATATTGACATTCATCATATCCTTCACGGCTTGCTGAGAGTAGAACTTATACACTCATTTAAGCATTGCATTCACGTGTTGCCAAGTGCGATATCACGTCTGTTAACTCTAAGACCGTTGAATGATCTTCAAAATTGATGTTAGGCTGTCCGAAGAGACCTTGAAAAGATGATAACCTTCGGACATCGTGAGAAATCGATCACATTGTCCTCAACCCTTTATAGGCCAGTTGACTCAATTCGGAAACATTGGAATGATTCCAAGAGGCTTTGCTACCAAGATAGGGCAATTATTATTGCAGTTAAGATATTCGCAATGTTTTTATCAGTGTACGGGATACGACTAATCACACCATTTGTTCATTACCATGTCAAGTTCAGTTTTATCGAAACGTCATGTAGTAGATTTTCCTGTTATTGCTTCATATGTGGAGTTTTTCCGGAACAGATTCATGTGGCTCTTGGAGTTTGTTGTTGTGGTTGTCTATCGTGTCTAATGAATGCACCGGGACATTAACAATGAGAACCCCAGCACACAGCAGGTCTCTACCAGTGATCGCTTGATTCCAACTGTATCACACATTCTACATTTTAATCTTCAACATGAATTAAATCCATCATTCTGTGGTGCGTACTTGTAAATCTGCATACTGATAATTCATTTTGTCGCAAGCAGATTATCTGGCATAGAAGCGTTTGGGCGTTAACCCTATTTTTGGGACCTGTCCAGGCCTGGGGAGGGGCCATTTCGACCCCCCCCCCCCCAACACACACCTAATTATTTTTCTTACCCCTTGAGCTAGGGGACTGAAACTTACCACACTATACTCTTGTGACAAGCTGCACAAGAAAGTGTAAAAAAAAATCCACGATGGCCTCTTTGATGACATTTTCACAAGGACGACAATTTCTCAAATGCAAATAGACACAAAATGACCCCAATAACATAAACTATAAAGTCACGGAATGTCAGCTCTCAATTTTTTGTCGTTCCGGAGATAGCGCAGAAAGTTTGGTAGGGTGGGCCAGTTTGACTCCCCCCAAGGCCTGGTAGGGTTAAACATTAGAGGGAAATTGTCTTGCTATATACGTCTTTGCAATTTTTGACACTTTTTCGGCTGAATCAGATAACAATGACGTGAATATGCGATAATTTTTCGCGTAATCAGAACAGTTCTTCGGCAGATGCAATCACCCATTGAAGAAACACACGTACATATGTCGAGAACTTGTGCGCACCTACATCTTGATTTGGGTGAGAAGATATCTTACCGAGGACGATGGCATGTTATTTCCTAATACAGCCTGTATGCAATTTGTGTTAATCTATCACAAGGGCATTTATTTAAAGAAAAATATTGTCCAAGAGTCTATATTATAACTGTCGCCAGCAAACTGTCAGCGTTCAACTTACCTGGTTCGTGAAAAATATCCCTCCGAAGCTCTTCAGTTGTTGAATGAAAATAATATTTCTCGTTATATGGCATCCTGATCCTTACTATTCTATTTTATACTCTCCACAACATGCTCAAACGCAAATGCTCTGTTCTGGAGAAACTTCATTTTCATCTTCGTGCCCTGCAACATACAACGTAATATCCAATCCGAAGAAAATACAAAAATCCCCCGTTGTCGGGCTTGAAATGGCGAACAACGAACTTAAGATTGGTTTAGATGTCCATATGCTCGAATGGACAAGTGGATTATCTTTCGAGAACATGTATTGAATCACAGTATGTACATTATTAAATCCCTTGGAGTCGATCACTAATGCTTCGGCAAACATTAGTCAAACCATGAGAACTCAAGCAATTGTCAAGGGCTCCGTTTCACGTCTGTTCGACAGAGCAACAGAATAACACTATGCTTTGCTACCCTGACAGTTTGGTGTGTTTGAGAATTGGTGTCAGCAAATAATCGATCTTGCGGCTCCTCGCCATTCCTCCCCGAGTTTACTCGACTCACGAGCTTCGGTCGAGCTTGCTTTATCAATGAAGTATGCCACTCCAGTACTTATTTAGCGTCCACTTAATAGCCATTACCCCAACGACCACTCAGAATATTCGGTGAAATAATGTTCCTAAACACAAACTTTTTCATCCAGCCTGGATGAAGGACTCTTCTAATGTAACAACGAAAAAGTGAGAATACGCAACAACGATGGAAGCATGTGTTTACTAAAAGTGATATAGCAGTACACGTATGAGATATTTACGTCGTTCACAAATCCGAGGCAACTGATGATGGCCACCATTTCGAACAATCTTTAAGCGTCAGTAATCTAGCGATACCAAATGATCATTTACACTGATATTAAACATTACCTGGCAGGAATGTGACAAAGAGGAGCAATCTGTTTATTATTGCCCTGAATTTATCTCCTAATGTAAGAAAAGTAGGCCATTTGTAAATATAGCTTATTCTTCTCATTTTGTGTGGGTTCAATAGCTTTCACGGTTAATGTTTATATTTGTATTAAACTCCAACTATAAAATGAATAGTGGTTGGGATGAAATGATTATTACATAGAAGATGCACCTCCAATGCCAGAGAACCCTCATCCGACACGAAAACGTACTACAAATATTAACATGATAGGCCATGTTAGGCCCTGCATATGACGTATACATGGTATATTTCTATACATATATCGAGCCAGAAAGCTTTACCCGTCCGTGTGAAAAAAGTGTCGATCTCAGGTTACATCATTAAGCACTTTCATTTCAAGCTTCTGAAGCGTTGAAACATGAAACAATTTCACGGCGTGTCTCATTTTATGTAATCTGGGTGACAAATATTTGTGCAATATGACAATGTCGGAACTGACGCCTATGTTATTGGGAAAAGACTTTCCGTTCATTGGACATCAGAACCTGAAGTGAAATTAAAGCGTTGAAATAATTGATTCAAATCCTTTGGGAGTCCCTTGAACAAGTACATGTACTGTGATTGTCTGAGCGTTTTAGTTACCCGGGAGATAAAAAGGATACAGAAGGACATGAAACGAGGACACAGACTCCATGCCTCTCGATATCTTGGATATTTCAGTTCACTACTAAATATCCTCGCCGAAGGTAATCACCAAGGAGGAACTGAATTTACTACTTTATTCCCAATTTATAACATGTAAACTGTGTCAAAGATGTTCCGCTGGTAAGAAATTTGTACGATCTCTGTTTGGGTACAGAAGGCAAATTGCTTAATGTCCATAAAAAATCTGATGCGAAGGCTGTTGTTTATTCACCAGAGATAGAGGGAAATCACATGGTGTTCTCGATTGTTCTACTTGCAGCATGATCGAGAAGGGTTCCTTCCATTGTCCCATCACTGGTATTCAACTTTCCAATCTGTGTCAATTCATGGTGATTTACATTACTCTTTCATCAACAGCGATTTGTTTGGTCGTGTTATGTGCATTATAAATAGCAGAATGACTGAACCATCTATCGAACGAATAGAGATCCGGTCTTAATTCTCCGTCCGATAAAGTGTGTCTAATTCTAGTAAACACTTATACTTATCTCCAGATTATCCTGTTTGTCGATTTGGTGTTATGACTTTAATTAGGTATTATCAGTCTAATCATAAGGTAGACTGATCACCATTCAGAGATGAGAGAACATGGTTTTCACTATATTCCTATTAAAATCGGTTTATACAAGCGTTAGATCCAATATTCAGTATTCGTTGAAAATACCTCCTAAATTTTTACATTCCTGTCTCTCTCATTCTTCAACAAATATGTGGATGACAAGTGAAGGTCCACCAAAGCAAATTCTCCAACGCTGAGCGCACAAGACAACTTTTGAAAAAAATATGTGCTTTGGGGAATCACACATCAAAGAGTAACGGTGAAAGTAGCATTTCCTGATTTTCAGCATATTTGCATGCCGACAAAAAGGAAATTTCAAGGGGGTTTCATTCTGCTTGATACCTTTCTAGTAACGTGCAAACTTCAGCATACTTGGTCTGTTTATTTTAACAATGTCCAAGATCTCGTGCAGAACTATGAATTCAGGTGATAATGCATTTTTCAAAATTATTAAAAGATCATGGATTCGGAATCAAGTTTGCCGCACGTTTGCCATGCACTAGGGTTTGGATAAATTAGTTATTTGTTCAATTTTCAATCTACGCACCAGAATATTAAAGGCGGACATATTGTATCTGGCATCTAGGATACCAGTAATAAAAGCTGTCGGGTAAGGAACTCTTTACATAGTGTTTTCTTCTATTCAAAGAGAAGATATAAATCATTCCATCGCATCCCTGTTACTCGAGCAATTTGTGAATATATGGTCTCCGGTTATCTCGTGGCAGATCCCATCACTTACACCTAATTAAACCCATGGAGCTGAACTTAAGCAGCTAACACCTTAATACAGCCATTTACGATTAATGGTCTTCGTTTTCTCACATTGAGTACCTGTGCCACGCCAACCCACAGGATTGTGAATACCAGTTGCCTGGCTAATTAACAGCTATAACCTGAACGTATTTGAGATTCGTATTGGAAATTTATTACCGATTAGAGAACACTCGCACAAGGTCAGGACATCATGTCTTCGTGCCGAGACCATCAAAGTCTGTCTATCGTTCATCTCTTGGAAGCAGATCCAGCATACAGTAGATAGTACCGTCCAATCAAACGAGACGGATTGTTCATGCCTCCTAGATCATAAACTTGTAACTGGGAGGGCAAATGTGGGAAACATGTCGATTGCTCCCGATTTTATTTCGATCATATGCTCCCGACTTTTCAATATGTATATTAATTTCGTTCGTTAATAGTCGAGTAATTTATAGATCTATCGACATAGTATTTTACTGACTTGCACTTCGAGGCCAAAACGAAAGGAAAAACCGATAGATATGAACAGGAACTATTGCAGAAGAAACTGATTATTTATGCCTCCTAGATTATACATTTCTAAAAGCTGAAACTGGGAGGGAAGAACCTGGACATCTGACAATTGCTTCCAATGTTTTTTCGACTTAGCGAGATGGAGGTTACATTCATCGGCCATCATGAACGTGTGTCTGATTCCGCTTGGTCCGAGGCTAGGGGCGGTATGAACCCACCTACTTCAAGATCTTCATGGAGCTCATATGAACAGTCACAATCAAAGCGTGACTGAGATACATCATTCTCTAGATGACGACTTTCAACGAATATCATATGGATTAAGATTACTGATCGGCGATGCGGATTTGATATTTTTGAAACATCATGATGTCTTGCCGGCATCGTTGAAAACTGTTGACCGCTTCTCTCTTGCAGGACATTGGCCTATGTTTATGTATACTATGATTGTCTTTTTGAATTTGGTGCTAATATGGAAAAGTTATTTGGATTATGGACGCGGATATTCTTTAATGGACGACGGATGAATTATGGATGACAGACCAGACGCTTGTAATCAGTCGAATAGTTGCTAGGAGGGGGGGTCGACATGGTATTCGACTGATGTGTACTTCGAGACCAAAACGAGAGGAAAACCGATAGAGATTAACCGGAACCATTCAAGAAGACAAATGTATCGGTTTTATTCGGTTACGGAGAAAAGGGAATATCGATTGGCGGAGGTGATTCATACCTCGAAACTTAGTCCAGAGATCAACATTTTTTTGCAGTGGGTAGCTGAGGTGTTACCAGTAGAAAAACATTAAAAAAAACTGATGGTCTTCGATCTAGATTTTTCTGTACATAGCCACGAATTTGACCATCATCGTTTTTTCTCTGTCAAATTCATGAGGAACAAAGCAACTATGTCAAAGCATAGGGATAATATATATTTATTACAGGTATTGTACCAGGTCATACTGGCTTCTGAAAATATCCCTTCAAAATGTCTTAGATGGTAACAAGAGAATATCAGTCACAGTAGAATCAATTGGCTACATTACCTCGAAGCCATGTATGAAATTGAGAATGATATGTTTGTGTCAGATCTGAGACAGAAAAAGTCACTAGAAGTAGTAGTGCTTTACAGTGTTCAATCTGTAGGTTATTTGACTGGGCTGAATCAAACTCACTGAACATCCTGTCTGGTTGAATTAAGAGGCATCTTCCATACACAAACTGTCATACATATACAAATTACAAGTCCTTAATTATAAGCAATTGAGATAAGTAACAGGCACATATGATGTCATAGGTCGTTTGCTATTGAGGTATATCGGGCATCAGTAATACGCGGACAAAAGTGATCAATCTAGGGGTACTCCTTGTCTGGCCTTATCTTCTACAATAGCCAAAGGATCCCGTTGTCATTTGGAAGATCACTTCATCACTTTGTGACAATCTCGCCTGACTGGGAGCCAGCAGTTCAAAATTGAGCTGAAAATAAACAACTATTTTGCACAACTGAAATCATATCATCAAATTAATTTAAATCTGTGAAGTGTTCGCCATATATCTGCTTGCATCTATATTATAGCAACGACTTAGTTGTAGTGGTAGATTTATTCAACATTAATTATGAAAAATACTGTATTTTCGCCCGCTCCCGCGTGTTGGACCATAAACGTCACTAAACTGTGCTAGACTGGTCATGTTATGTTTTGCATGTTATTAGCATATCTCAGATTGTTATATCATTCACATCTAGTAGAATTGTTAACATCCGAAGTATTGTCTGGGAAATTGTCTGATCTAAAGTTTATATTCCTGAAATTCCACTACTCTAGTGATTCCTAATATTTCAGATACACTAACAGCAATTAAAGAATATGCCGTATTGGTGCATCCCGAATTAAGGGACGTGTCAATTGAATAATTCCATTGAACAATTTTCATCGTCTCGGTAATGCCACTTAATTTCGTTTTGTCTCGTGTCTATTTCGAAGGACGTTTGGTAACCATTAATGAAGGCTGTTCTCACGGGATACGGATTTGTTCTGACTGGATTCGACGCTGTACTTGAACAATATGCCGACGTATTTCCCATTCCTTTCGGCTTGATTTGGTGAACCGCACTTCGTCACTCAGTCACTAATCGATACTCTACTTCACACAACTTCTGTAGGCATACGATACTGCAAACACGCAAAAATTGCCCCAGAATATATTTACACGTGCTTAGCCCCAAACACATGCTACAAACAGAAGTCAACAACTATAATGGGAAACGATAATTGGATTAAACCCACGGAGGCGCCGTAACAAACTCAGTTAACGAACACAGTAGAGCATTTAATCGTTACTGCTCCAGCCTATAAAATAAGTTGAAAGGGGGCGTGTAGATTACTCGTTCGATGCGCTATTGATAATTTATGCCGTTCTAGTTGACCTTCTACTAATGGGACACCTGAAAAAAACACGCCCAAGAGTGTAATCTTGAAGAAAAAAATCGGAGAGGACTAGAGACATTCAAACAGGAAATTCGTCAGATATGAACTTGAATCTATCTTTCCGGTATCACTTGTCTGGAATATCAATTTACTTCACACTTGACGAGTATAAATTGACCTTCATCATAATGGATCAATTGGGCCATACATATGTCTGGCTTGAGGCCTGTGTGGCATACGAAAGTGCTTTCGAGTGAATATTTTGGGGAAAATGAGATATGTTTTTTTCCTGGTTAATCACCCACACATCGGAATAAGATTGATCGGAGAACAGACAGACAGATTTTGAATTTGTGGCCTCCCATCCTAAGTTGGATGATGATCGGAGAATCTGGCTCAGAATGTAATTATCCTAGTCAATTATATATGTAGAAACACTGACTGAAACACTAACACTAATAAATAGATAAATAAACACTAGTTGTTAACTGTTTTATTATCCTTTGATTGTTCTGTAAAACTTATATATACCCATGGAATCTAGTAAAGTAATATTCCTGACGATGACATGAATAAATATATGTCGAAATATTGATTTACAAAATCCTTTTCACTAATATTTTCGGAATCACCCTCCTGTATTCTAGTTAATTATAATTATATAGACACTGGATAATTATAAATATATAACCACTACCTAATTATTAAACACTAGCTTATTATAATAATATATACACAGTAGTTAAATATATAATCACAGCTAATTGTGCATGAATATATGAACGCTAGCTAATGTCTATATTCCAGTGGGACCTGCATATGGCGTATACATATCTCGCTTAGTAGCATTTGCTAGATCCTGTGTTAAATGTGATGATTTTAATCAACGTCACAAAACACTGTTGCAGAAACTTATAAAACAGGGCTATTCCGCCAAGCGCCTCCACTCAAAGTTTCTCAAATTTGGCGATACATATCGCATGCTGATAGCAAAGTACGAACGTAGCGTGCAAGATCTATGGGGCTACGTTTCGTAACATGTGTCTAATTCCGCTTAACCCGGGGCTAGGGGCCGTATGAGCCCATGTACTTCAAGATCCTCATGGTACTCATATGAACAGTCACAATCAAAGCGTGACTGAGGTACATCATTTTTATATGACGACTCTATAACGAATATTATGGATTAAGAATACTGATCAGCGATACGGATTTGATATTTTGGAACATCATGATGTCTTGCCGGCATCATTGAAAACTATTGACCGCTTCTCTCTTGCAGGAAACAAGCCTATGTTTATGTATACTTTTGTCTTTTTGAATTTGGTGCTAATACTATTATATGGAAATGGAATAGGTCTTTGGATTATGGACGCGGATATTCTCTAATGGACGACGGCTGGATTATGAATGACGGACTAGACGCTTGTAATTGCAAGTTCTAGCCAAATATCGCGATGCTCAGAGCATGAAATCTGCATCACTATTACGGTATTCCTGTATCCAAATGAATTTCCAAGTACAATTATCGAGTGATATATATCCTATAATCTACATGTACACTTGCGGAAAATATTATCTGTAAGTCGGGCGGTGGGTGGGCTAGGCACTGTGACCAGAATCACACTCAAGAAGAGCAGTGTCAGTTATTTGTTCATCAATGCTGGTTGATCTTTGATTTCCCTTTCAAGACAAGCAGGTCCCGACGTAGATGCAGAAACAGTCGGTGCCTTTATTGAGCTGACCTGTATAACACCAGTCGAGTACATAAATATAGCTATAACTGACATCGTCAACAACAAAATGGTATCATACATGTAGTTAGTCGGATGAGGTAGGACTGGGTCTTGGGTTATTTGAGAGAAATGGGTTTGTTACATAAGTTTTAATGTGTGTATGTTTTAATGTGTTGGATTACTAAGTTGTTGGCTTGAGTACTTAGAATTTTGTTTGATCGTCGCTATATAGCTGAAATATTGCTGAACGCGACGTTAAACTTTAATTTTGTCTCTCTCTCTCATACTACGTAGTGTGATGAAACTTATGAGGAAATAACTTCATTCTTACCTAAATGTATCCTTTGAGTGTTATTAACTGGACAAATATATGGGGCTAAAATCCATGTCAAACTTCATTTTCACATATTCTTCATGATACAGCAACGCGCCCTGATAACAGGTTACATGTGCATTGTAGCCTGACGAATTCCAACCTTAGTAAAGACATGAACCCCATAGTTCTTTGGTATCAAATATTTTAGGAAAAAACACAGATTTCTTCATTTAGTTCCGGCGTGCTAGTTTTCTGTTATATATAGACAGGTCCCAGCCAAGAAAAAACTAACATTTTTTCCGGTCAAAGTTTTCTCAGTGGTTCCGTCATCCTTGACTTATGACCTTTCAATTTAGCTGAGGGGCCACCCTGCATTTGGCCTCAAATCCAATATGGCGGCCAAAATCCAAAATGGCCGCCAATTCCCATAGAAGCTCACAATTTCCTGCTCGAAAATCAATTTTCTAACCACAAACTAGGTTTTTTTCTAGTCGTATATAGGGTATGAATAATTATTTAATTTTGGAATGATTTGTAATTGGTCTGAAAATTCAATATGGCCGTCAAAATCCAAAATGGCGGCCAATGTCTATTGAATCACACATTTTCCTGCCCTATGTAGAGATGGACCATCCTTGGTCCGAATGCGTCCTGTGGGGTGTCATCCTGTAGCTCTCGGGGTGTAGACCCCAATTTGATGGATATCCATGTTATCTGTGACGTCGTCGGTGACATCATCAGAACGAGTAGTAGCGAAAGCGGGCATTTTGGGGGTGCATGGCGTGTGCTTGGGATAAAGATGGGCCATCCTTGGTCCGAATGTGTCGTGTGGGGTGTCATGTTGTAGCTCTCGGGGTGTAGACCACGACTTGAGGTTCATCAGTACGAGTAGTAGCGAAAGCGGGAGTTTCGGAGGTGCAATGGAGTGCGTTTGGAGTAGATGACGGCATTTTATTCCATCCAGCTACCTGATAGAGTTACCTGTGAGTGCGAGTGCATGCGCGCGAGTGAGTGGGATCCGACTGGACTAATGTATCGTCTTTTTTCATCATTTTGCGCAAGCGCAGTCTGGCCGTAGAATAGAAAGCAGGCATTTTGGGGATTCGTGGAGGTTTGTTGAGTGATTGAGGGACCATCCCTGGTCAAATGGACCGTGTGGGGTATCAGTGTGAAGCACTCGTGGGTCCAACTGGCTTGTTTTCATTTTAAGTTGCGCCAATCTGCGCATGCGCAGTTGGGGTGTAGTAAGTAAAGTGGTCATTTTGGGAGATACGTGGGGGTCTGTTGAGTGATGAGGGACCATTCTTGGTCCGAATGCCTCGTGTGAGGTGTCAAAGTGAAGTTTTCGTGGTGTAGACCATAACTTGAGGGAGGTCCCTGTCATCTGTGACGTCATTCTTGAAGGCATCAGTAGGAGTAGTAGCCGAAGTGGGAATTTTGGGGGTGTGAATTATGGTGTTTGGGATAGAGAGGGACCATGTTTGGTCCAAATGGCTCGGTTGGGGTGTCCTAGTGAAGCTTTCGTGGGGTAGAGTCAGGCTGGCATGTTTTGTCTTGAAAGTCGCGCCAATCTGAACATGCGCAGTTGTGGTGTAGTAAGTAAAGTGGTCATTCTGGAGGTGCGTGGGGATGTGTTTGAGCGATTGAGGGACCATTCTTGGTCCGAATGCATCATGTGAGGTGTCAAAGCAAAGCTTTCATGGTGTGGACCACGACTTGAGGGATATGCGGGTCATCTGTGACGTTATTGCTGATCTCCTCAGTAGGAGTTGTAGCCAAAGTAGATATTTTTGGGGTGTAAAGGATGGTGTTTGGGGTAGGAATGGACCATCCGTGGTCTGAATGCTTCGTGTGAGGAATCATCTTGTAGCAACACCCACCAACGACAAGCTCAATGATTCAACGCCGTGGTGAATTAGCCCTGAAGCCCTGCGCGCCTATACGTAGCTATACGGGTGTAGTCCGTGATAAGTACTATTCTGATTGGTTAGTCCAAAAGTGGAGCAACAACAACAACAACATCAACGATTACAGGTCAATCCTTTTATTAGCCCCTCCATCACAGCACATCCACGCTAAGGGAACCACTATGGGTGTGTTTACAATTCACTTATGCTATTGTCCGTGTATTCAGAAGTTCATTGTTCTGATCTCAGAATGATGAGGGACACGAGTTAATCCCTACATGTACAGACACCACAACTCACCGCACCGCACCCGCAGCCTGGTGTACCCTATACCTTAATGGCCATAGGGTACAGGGTGCACAACAGGTACGCGCACATGCATGCGATGAAGTCACTTCCGAGCTCTGAGCTCCACAAGCTTTGAGCTCCAAGAGCTCCCATCCAAGAGCTTTGCCACATGGGAGCTACCACCACCACCGGATTGTTGACGGGCGTCAACGCCTGGTGGTAGTGGTGTTGGTGTGCGGTAGTGTGTAGGTGTGGTAGAACTGGTGTGTGGTGGTGGTAATAGTGGTGTGTGGTGGTGTCTGTACCTAGAGGGATTAACTCGTGTCCCTCATCATTCTGAGATCAGAACAATGAACTTCTGAATACACGGACAATAGCATAAGTGAATTGTAAACACACCCATAGCGGTTCCCTTAGCATGGATGTGCTGTGATGGAAGGGATAATAAAAGGATTGACCAGTAATCTTTGATGTTGTTGTTGTTGTTGTTGCTCTACTTTTGGACTAACCAATCAGAATAGTACTTATCACGGACTACACCCATATAGCTACGTATAGGCGCGCAGGGCTTCAGGGCTAGTTCACCAGGGCGTTGAAGCATTGAGCTTGTCGTTGGTGGGTGTTGCTACAAGATGATTCCTCACACGAAGCATTCGGACCACGGATGGTCCATTTCTACGCCAAACACCGTCCTTTACACCCCAAAAATATCTACTTTGGCTACAACTCCTACTGAGGAGATCAGCAATAACGTCACAGATGACCCGCATATCCCTCAAGTCGTGGTCCACACCATGAAAGCTTTGCTTTGACACCTCACACGACGCATTCGGATCAAGAATGGTCCCTCAATCGCTCAAACACATCCACACGTACCTCCAGAATGACCACTTTACTTACTACACCACAACTGCGCATGTTCAGATTGGCGCGACTTTCAAGCCAAAACATGCCAGTCTGACTCTACCCCACGAAAGCTTCACTAGGACACCCCAACCGAGCCATTTGGACCAAACATGGTCCCTCTCTACCCCAAACACCATAATTCACACCCCCAAAATTCCCACTTTGGCTACTACTCCTACTGATGCCTTCAAGAAAGACGTCACAGATGACAGGGACACCCCTCAAGTCATGGTCTACACCACGAAAGCTTCACTCTGACACCTCGCACGAGGCATTCGGACCAATAATTGTCCCTCATCACTCAACAGACCCCCACGCACCTCCCAAAATGACCACTTTACTTACTACACCCCAACTGCGCATGCACAGATTGGCGCAACTTAAAATGAAAACAAGCCAGTTGGACCCACGAGAGCTTCACACTGATACCCCACACGGTCCATTTGACCAGGGATGGTCCCTCAATCACTCAACAAACCTTCACGAATCCCCAAAATGCCTGCTTTCTATACTACGGCCAGACTGCGCATGCGCAAAATGATGAAAACGGACGATACATTAGTCCAGTCGGATCCCACTCACTCGCGCATACACTCACACTCACAGGTAACTATCAGGTAGCTGGATGGAAAAAAATGCTGTCATCTACTCCAAACGCACTCCATTGCACCTCCGAAACTCCCGCTTTCGCTACTACTCGTACTGATGACTTCACCGATGACGTCACAGATGACATGGGAAAACCTCAAGTCGTGGTCTACATCCCGAGAGCTACAACATGACACCCCACACGACACATTCGGACCAAGGATGGTCCATCTTTACCCCAAACACACCTCCACGTACCCCCAAAATGCCCCCGTTCGCTACTACTCGTACTGATGATGTCACCGATGACATGGATATCCATCAAATCGGGGTATACACCCCGAGAGCTACAAGATGACACCCCACAGGACGCATTCGGACCAAGGATGGTCCATCTCTACATATTAGGGCAGGAAAATGTGTGATTCAATGGACATTAGCCGCCATTTTGGATTTTGACGGCCATATTGAATTTTCAGACCAATTACAAATCATTCCAAAATTAAATAATTATTCATACCCTACGAAGGACTGGAAAAAAACCTAGTTTATGGTTAGAAAATTGATTTTCGAGCAGAAAATTGTGAGCTTCTATGGGTATTGGCGGCCATTTTGGATTTTGGCCGCCATATTGGATTTGAGGCCAAATCCAGGGTGGCCCCTCTGCTAAATTGAAAGGTCATAAGTCAAGGATGACGGAACCACTGAGAAAACTTTGACCGGAAAAAATGTTAGTCTTTTCTTGGCTGGGACCTGTCTAATATGCTTGCCTGGCGAGAGTACAGACTATTTGCAAAATGCAAACATTTTTGCTGAGTGGCAAGGAGTATTGATAAATGTGCATTTCCAGCTATTGTATTGCGGATTTTAAAAAGACCATTGGAAGAATCAGTACAGGGAGTGTTGGCTGGGCTATTTCGAACCATATTGGGCATCTTGTTGTTATCGCCTATTTCAGGTGATACCGAACTCAAAATTGTGGCTCGT